>VWZT01012017.1:249557-457750 GCA_013397055.1 Pachycephala philippinensis
GGCCGGGCGGGCAGGGCACCGCGGGGCTGCGGGCGCGGCTCCGGGAGGCCGCCCCCGCCCGGGTGCCTGTCCCCGGCCTGCCCCGCCGCGCCGCCCGTGCCCGACCTGCGGGTGGGAGGAGGCGCGTGGCGAACCGGGAAAGGGCGCGCGTGAGGCGGGGGAACGCCGGTCTGCTCTCCTCAAGGTTGCTGGCCCAGGTGTTGGGACAGGCAGGCCGTGACCTGGATCACAAAACCAATCTTGGTTTAAAGATAAAGTTAGATTTTTTGTTTTGAAAAAAATTTTTTCAGCTTGAGTCAGCTTCCTGGGCTGATTCAGGGTATGGGCAGTGAGAGGAGAAACTCGTGGCTGGAGCTGCTGCACGTGGTACAAGTGCTGGTTGAAAGTGTTAATAAAGCTACTTGCTAATTAGAACATCTGTATTAACTCTAATTAGAGCATCTGTAGGAACTCTGATTAGAACATCTGTAATAAATCCTGAGTTATAATTCTTATCTTGATGGAGCATTTATTTTAACGCTGAGGTGTTTCAGGTGCCTTTGGGTGGGTCCATTTCTTGAGCCTTAGCAAATATGCATATGGAGTAGATTTCTTCATTGAGAACTAAACCTCTTTAGAAATGAATTGATTCTTGTATAGCAGAACTTGGAAAAATACTCTCTGGGTCACCATCACTTGGTCAGCTTCAGGGGCTGATTGCAGGAAGATCAGAATTTTAGAACACTGACAGCTAGACGACTTTAATGCTCTAATTTTCTGTGTATTCACTTATGAGAACCACATTTACATCCTGTCGCATACTTAATGGCCTGGTGTGTATAGGCATTCTTGAGTAACAGATGTGATGAAAGGCATTTGCCCTTCCCCTCACCAGCCTTTAGAATCACAATGACAAAAGGCTGAAATATATGAGAAGACAGATTTGTTAAATATTAGAGCATAGTTCTGCCTCTGAACATGACAAATAGGGTGAGAAAAATTAGGATATTCCTAAGAAACTCTGTAACTGGACACTAGTTTGATAGGTCTCAAAAGCATCTTTCCAAATCACTTTTGTCTAGGGAAGAAGCAGCTCTTACGTGCAGGACTCTGCTAGCCTGAGTTCCTTGAGTGAATGTGGTAGCTGAGTCAGTGTCAGCAACTGTTTATAGTTCAGTCTTGTGAGCTGACCTTTCCCATCTTCTGGGGAGAAGTTGGAGCTCTCCCTCAGCCCCTCGCTGGTATTTTTATTCCCTTCCTTGTCTCAAACATCCATCCCCATGCTGCCTCACTAGCTGACTGTGTCTTGGAGGTTCAGCTGTGGGTAGAGCTTTGCTTTAACTTCTTTCACTTTCTGTTCTCCTTGTCTACGGAAATCCCGGGAACCAGCATTTGTTTCCTATTCCTTTCTGGCAAACGTGAGCTTCTATTGGGAAAGATGGTTTGATGCTGCTTCTAAGGAGCTGGTAGAGCACTAGACTTGGCCTGGCTTGTAACTAGTACTTATTAAATAAGTTATTAGTTGTTATTACTTAGGGAGTCTCAACTCAAATCACCCCCCTCCCTGGTCTTATTACTATCAGCTGAAAGTAAAAATTAGAGTTTCCATTCTTTCTGTCTTCACTTCTCTTTCCTGCATCTGATTTTTAGGCTAAGAAGTAACTAACAGCATCTTATTTGTTGCTAGTGCTACTGAGAGCTTTGTAGCTCTTCCTCCCAGGTAGGTTGCACTACTACAGCAAAAAAAGAAATGTCTTACAAGTTTGACAAGCATCCTTTCTTGTCACATTTTGTGCATCAAAACCTTCTAAATCCTGTTTACAATGCCAAGCAAAATTTAAGCATGCAATTGCAATATGAATGTTTGGGCTTCTTACAACTAAGAGTGGCATACAAGAAAAGTAATACATTAAAAGTATTGAATGGCTGGGGCTTTTCTAAATCTGTTTTTAATTAAGCCCCCTTTTACTATCTCTGTTTTATTTCAGTCTTCTTTCCTGCAAGTGGATGGAGTTAAAAAATAATCTTACAATCTCATCTGTTGGGGGGGAAACCCCAAACCAAACAAAGCCTAACTAAATGCACACAGTCCACATACTGTGGATTAGGTGTCAGACAAAATCATAGAATGCGAAGGGGTTGGAATGGACCTTAAAGATCATCTAGTCCCACTGCCCTGTGCAGGGACACCTCCCACTAGACCAGGTTGCTCAAGGCCTTATCCAGCCTGGCCTTGAACACTGCCAGGGATGGGACAGCCACAACCTCCCTGGGCAACCTGTTCCAGTGCCTCACCACCCTCACAGTGGAGAATTAGTTCCTAATATCTAACCTAAATTTCCACTCTGTGAGCTTGAACCTGTTGTTTCTTGTCCTATCACTACAGTTCCGAGTCCCTTTTCTGCTTCCTTTTAGGCCACCTTCAGATACTGGAAGTTTATTGTAAGATTTCCACGCAGCCTTCTCTTCTCCAGGCTGAACAGCCCAAACTTTCTCAGCCTGTCTTTGTAGGGGAGGTGCCCCAGTCCCCTTATCAACTTCATGGCCTCCTCTGGACTTGCTCCAACAGTTCCATGTCCTCCTTGTGCTGGGAACACCAGAGCTGGACACAGTATTCCAGGTGGAGTCTCAGCGGAGCGGAGTAGAGGGGGAGAGAATCGCCCCCCTTGCCCTGCTGCTCACGCTGCTTTGGATGCAGCCCAGGATACATCTGGCTTTGTGGGCTGCGAGCGCACACTACCGGGTTATGTAGAGTTTTTCACCAACCATTCCCCCGTGCTGGTTCTAAAACTGAGAAGCTCTGGAATGATCCTGACCAGGAGCAAGGTTGACAGCACGGCCCCGGGCGCTGTGTCCGCCTCCCGCCGCTTCCTCCTCCACCGGGACTACGGCTCCCAGCAGCGCCCGGGCTGAAAGTGAAAATAGGCGCCAGGTTACGCTCCTGTTTGCGCCCTTCCCTCCCTCCCGGCGGGCCGCACGTGTCCTTCCTTTCCCTTTTGTTTTCCGCCCGCAGGCCGGCTGCGCGCCCGGGACGCGCCCGCTCTCCCCGGCACCGGGACCCGCCGGAGCTGCTCCCGGCCCTCCGCAGCAGCGGCAGCTCCGGAAGGCGCGGCAGTGACGGAGCTGCGAGTCCGAGCTGCGCAGGGAAACTTTGCCGCTTGTCTCCGCGCTCCCCACATGCGAGTGGACAACGTGAAGCCGGCTGCTGCTCTTCCTGCCGCTCCTGTTCCTGCTCCTCCTGCGGCTGCCGGCGGGCCAGCGCTGCCCCCCGCTCCGGCTGCTGCACCTGCGCCCGGCCCCGGAGCTGCGCCGCGGCTTCTCCTCGCCATGTGGGACTAGGAGGGGTGCGGCGTTCTCCTCGGTGAACATGGATGCGGCGGGCAGGGCCGGCGGAGGGGAACAGAGCCATCCCGGCAGCGGCGGGGACGCCCCCGGGGACACGTCCATGGACCGCTACCTGCGATCTCAGGGCTTGTACAGGAAGAAAGTGGCCAAGGATGGGTCCTGCCTTTTCAGGGCTGTGGCCGAGCAGGTAACTGGTTACATAAACAAAGCTCCTTCTCACGAAAGCATGGGAACTGGATCTCATTAGTGGGTGGTAATTAGTGTTAAAACGCAGACAGGTATGGGCTAAGGTTATGCAGTCAAGTGCCAGTGAAAGACATGACTTTTATTAAGATAATTTCTACCTTGCGAGGTAAGAGAAGTTCTGTGTGTACAGCTGCCTCCTGCCACCAAGAAATCCTTATCTGATTTGACCTTCCACCGCCTCCTCAGAGCTTTTTTCAGTCTAAGATCTCAACATTGGAATACAGCTGCTTGGTATGAGACTGTCCAGGAAACGGAATTTAGTGGAAAGAGCTGAAAAGCCACGTTCTTAGTTTTGTTAATTAGTTTCTATAAAATTAGAGAAAGTGAGTAATTTATTTTGTTCTTCCTGTTGAATTCCCCTCCCCCATTTCAGTGTTAGTGTTAAAGGAAAAAAGCGACAGCGTCATCTTGTCTTAAGTACAAGCAAACAGCAGTGGGAGCTCTGGTGCTTCTGATTGTGGGAAACCCAGATTCCTGTGCTAATTATACACAGATCACTTTTTTAAAAAAAATTCCTTCCCCCACTGAATTGATAAGTTCAGGCAAGCAAATATTATTGATTGGAAGTGGGTGGTTTTTTTTATCTCAGGGGAATATATATATTTATATAATATATATTGCTTTTCTGACTCTTTAATTAATATGTAGAAGGTTTCTCTTACACTCCAGTGTTGATAGAACTTTTTTCCAACTATTACATTTTTAACATCCCATTCTTATTATAGAATCATGTAGGTTGGAAACGAGCTCTAAGAAAGTAAAGTCTTTAATTCAGAGTTATTAAGTGTTCATCTGCAAATTTGGTCTAGTTTGTGTACTTTTCATTCAGAAAAACTGAACTGAATTTGGAAGTGATTTATGTTGAGGGTGGTGTGTAAGGACTGCAAGAGACATTGTGACTTAAATTATCTGGAACTTCCCTATGTTGCACTGAGGTAACTTGGAACCTGTGATGAAAGTAATAGTTTTCCAGTAGAGATTTGAACAGGAGGTAGAATGCAGGTGTCGTATTGGAAACTGATTTGTGGCTTCCAAAAAAGTGTTTGGGCAACAGGCCTCTTAAAATGAAGAGAAGGTAAATATGCACTGTGAAACTTGGTTGGATTTCATGTGAATGAGTGCATGTTGGTAGTTGACTTCCTCATTCACTCCTGCTATAACTTGCTTCAATTAACTGAAGTCCTTTACAAAGGAGGCAGTTAAAGATGAACAATAAATGCTATTCATTTGCTTAGTAAATTCTCATAAAATTGAAGGTTTGAATTTAGCAAACCTGTGAATTTTGCAGTTACTTAATTTTTTATTAAGTAATTGAGGTTTGACTTGCCTGAAGATGTTGCTAGTGAATGAGTATGCATATTAAATATTCTTAAAAATAAAACTAGAGTATTTCCAAGCCTGTATTTAGACAGCAGTCATTAATTATTTGTGGCCTGTCATCAAAACTCCTGAGATCCAATGTCACCTTGTTCTCTTTCTCCCTTTGTAGGTGTTGCACTCTCAGTCTCGGCACATTGATGTTAGGATGGCTTGTGTAGACTATCTTCGGAAAAATAGGGAGAAATTTGAAGCAGTAAGTATTTTTGTTCTCTTTGTCAGCATTTAAAAAAAGTTATTTTATTCCTTCGACTTTGGTGTATTTGCACCTCCCTATGTTCGTGGTAATATTCCTCATAGCTAAATACCAGTTGATGCTCTTTAAATTAATTAGCACATATGTGGTAGTAACTCATTTTCATAAGCCTGGAGAAACCTGTGTACTCCTTGGGCTGGAGTGATGTGGGGTGGGAGAAGTTTTTAATGTTCATGAAGAAAGAAAAGCAAAATTACTTAAACTTTTATAGTCTATAGTGAAACTACTAAAATCTGGATTTTAGTTTAGTATTATGCCTACTTTAATAAAAGTCATAAAATGTTCTTGATGTGCTAATTAATTGCTTTTCCAATATATAAGAGATTTGACTGATGAGATTAGTGAAATTTGTTTCAGGGTCTGCAGTTTATTCTGCATTGGCACTGTAGGGTTTTTTCCCTAAACATCTGTAACTAAGCTTGATATTGATCTATACTTGGTCAATGCCGTCAGTGTTAACATCATAAAATCCTTTTTTCCCTTCCTTTTAAAAGGGCATTAATCAATAATGGTGCTTCTGTTTGTATTTGTATGAGTTCTAGTGTATATACTGTTACCTGATTTCCACAACAGACAAAAGGGGAAGTGAGTATGTGTAAGGATTTGCTACTAGAAGATTGTTACTCAGCTCTCTTTTTCTGTGCTAAATTTACCCAGATCCAAAATGGAAAGACTGGTTTAGATATGCACTGGTGTAGGGAAGAGAAGGAAAGCAGGAATAAGGGTGTGTCTCTGTGCTGTAGTTTCTGACATAGTACCCTATGCTCAAATGTGAGTGATCACATAAATGTGGAAGTTATCAGGAATTAGTGATATAGAATACAGCAGATCTCTCTGGGACAATGCTGCTCTGACTTGACTCCTTCCAATTGTTTCCAGTCCATCCAGGACTTACCAACTCTTTCACTGCTGACATTTTAAACCTTCTTTCCAGAATTACCCTGCTCACTCCAATATCTGCTTCTCTACTTCTGTTCTGTTGTTCCATTGTGTAGTGTTTTGAAATTCCATGCCCTTTTTGACTCTTAAGTGTATGTTGTTTCCCTTCCCTACTTTGTTAGCCCTAGCTGGTTTTAGTATGGTTTTAGTATTGTTTTGGTCTCTCTCTTCCAAACTCCTGGTCCCAGTGTTCTTTTTTTTCCTTCAGACAGTATCCTAAGGTTTGACTTCTCCTCTGTCCATCTTTGCTGTCCTTCTGAAAAGTCTCCTTTTTAAAAGTTTCTTGTGAGAGTAGGTGTTTGATATTTGTTCTCATTTCCCAGTGTTCTTCATCCCTCGGGTACCTCACTTCAGCTCTGCTGATCTCCTTTGCTGCCTCTGTCTCTCGCTATGCTTTGTGTTTTCTGTCAGGAATACAGCATTGTTATCTCTCTTTGAAAAACCCAAACACACAAACTCTTTCCCTAATCTCCTGGTTCAGCTGTGCACTTGCTGCCTCCTCAGTAGTTATGCTCTATTGACTGTACTGGTGGTGCTTACTGAAGTTCCTCTTCTCTCTGTCTATTGTAGTCACTTCAGCTTGAATTTGTGTCTTTCTTTCCACTGATACTGTTATAACCAAAATTTCAGGAGTGTAACCACCATCTTCATTTCCATCCTCAGCCTTTCTTGAAGTGTTATCTTGAAGTGTTATCTTTGCTGCTGTGTTACATTCATTCTCTAACTCTTCAGTTTCCTATGAGAACTTCCTGGTGCCCTTCCTTTCTTCCTCTGTGCATTATCTTCAGGTCATTTAATTTTGACACAAAAAGCAACCGCTGTCTGTGATCATGTTTTACTGATGCACCTTTTTTAACTTCACACCCAATTGCTTTTATCTAAATTAGAAATTTGGGCCAGGCTTGTTGGTTCTTCTCACTTCAAAATGGATAAAGCAGAACTTTTAATCTCACTACTCCACTCAGTTCTCCTTATTATCTTGTTTCTTAATCACTGTGGGTAAAGAGGCCATCCAGCTTGCAGCTTAAGTTCACAAAGGGATTTCCTTCTTGGTTTGGACCTCTGTGGATCTTTATTTCAAGTAAATCAAGTAGTCACAGCAGACTGTGGCTAAAGAGCAATTTTTAAATGTAGCCTCTGTGGCCAGCGTGGCTGAAACACTTTGAAGTTAAGATGTCTCAATTATTGCAGCATCTTTCTCTGCTCTTGGCAAATGTGAATTTGGCCTCTTCATGTGTGTTAGTGAGTCCAGCTGAAGGATCACTTTCTTGGGCTGGCACTTGAAGTGTAGCCTGATTGTTTGCTTCCTTTGCTGACAGTAAAAGCAGTTTGAAGTGACACAGAACAGAGGAAAAAGTGCTTTATGGGTTGGCTGTACTAGATCTTACCACTGCTTTCCTACTGCAGAGGTGTGACTCCTGTTCCTGATTGTCCATTGCTGTTCATTTATCAAGATACTTGAATTCAAGTCCACATGTCCTCTCTTCAGTGATGCTCTGCGTGCCTGGGATGAATTACCCATAAACATCTACATGACATCATCTTTGCTTTCTTCCGGGTTCCCCATTTGGCTGCTGAATTTCCTTTTGGGGCTTTTTGTTTGGTTTATTTTGGTTTGTGTGATGACTTTGAAAGCTGTTGATGTGGTTATTTTGTGCAAGGCAAACCAATGTGTTTGGATGTTCATTCCTTCGTCTCGACATCGCTTTATACTTAGGCTGTAAGCTTTTTGAGGGCAGGGGAGCCTTCAGTTTCCACTGGTACATTCCCGTTGGTACAGTGGGTCACAGACTGGGGATTCCATATGCTGCACTATTAAAAATTACTAATTACTGCTGTTTTGTTTTTTTTTAATACAGTTCATAGAGGGGCCATTTGAAGATTATTTAAAAAGTTTGGAAAATCCACAGGTATGTTAAACTTGATTTGTAATAGAAAACAGTACTTTTCTTGAAGTTGATGGCTAATTGGATTTTTTTTTTCTCAAAAGTATTTTTGATTGAGCTAAGGAGGTCTTTGAATTATGTGAAGTATAGTTTTATATATGTACTCTCTACTGCAAAATGATTTGGGGAATTATATTTTTATGTCTGGCTGAACTCCAGATTCAGTGTTCCTATATTTATTTTCAGCAATGATTTCTTGCATCTCTTGATCTGCTTATGAGGAGGTATAATTGTGTGTTTGTTTGAACTAAGTTTTCTTTTGTTTTTAATACAGGAATGGGTTGGACAAGTAGAAATAAGTGCCCTTTCTCTTATGTACAAGTAAGAAAACCTTTCAATATGTTTTACTGAGATAATTTCTGTTGTTTTGTTATTAAAACAGTTGGAATAGCCAAGATGGAATTATGTTATGCCATACCATAATACTCTGTCAAATTATAAATACGCTTTGAAAATTGCAGCTGTCAAGGGCTTAAATAAAAATAGAAAAGTGAGTTTAGAAAATGACATTTAATCTGGGATGTGAATACAGGTTTGCAGTAATGCCATATATCTCACCTGCCCAGCCAGTTGTGGGTAATCTCATATGGTTTGTATTTTGTTAATTTTAATATTCTAGGTTTTCTGTTAATATTGCTTTTCTTCCTATTTCTCACTAAGGCTTTAGTACTAACCCTTTTGCTAAGCTGTGGGCTGTACTCATTTCCTATATACTAAATCTTCCTTCAAAAAGTAATGGGGAACAATATGCTGAGTATTTATAACCGCTTTCTAATTATTGGGCAAGGGAGTGAGTAATCCACAGCATCTTCACTGTCTGCTGTTTGTAAAGCCATTAAAAATTCAGTATTTCAAAATGTTTACTGTAAATTAATGGCTTTGTCTATTGGTGAGACGGCTGATAAGAGGAAAGAATCAAACTAGTTAAATATTACCTTTAGGCACTTGGAGTGCTACGTGTGGGAAATTGCATGGAATTCTCTCTTTGCGTTTTGTGAGGTGAATGGGACAGCTCAGAGTTGCATGGCTGCAGGGATTGGGCAGGACTGAGCTGAAAGTCAGCAAGGTTTGGCTCAAGAGGCTTGGTGAGAAGGTCTGATGGTTGCACTGAGCCAGGTTGTAGGGGGATATAACTCAATTAAAGTCAGCAGAATTGGATGCTTAATCACATCAGAAACTGGATGGTCATGATCTGTTGTATTTCTGGCCATGAGAAATGTATTCTCATAAATAGGAGTAATTTATTTTGCAGTCATGCCACACTGGTATCCAGGGCTACAGCTGATAAATGGAGACAAATCCTGGTTGATAATAGTGGGTTTTTAATTTCCATTGAAAACATCAGGCGGGTTTTGTGGCACAGATGCAACTCCTATGTAGTGTTTCATTGCAGAGGTGAACACACAAGAGTAGTTATTGCCGTGCCTGTTTTGGGAAGACAGGCTTCTGTTGAAAAGGCAGTTTAGAGTCTCAGGGAAAGTAGGAATGGTGGTGGAGGTAAGGGGAAAGAGTTGCTTTCTTTCCTGCATGCTGGCAGACTTAAGGGAAGCAGAAGTAGGAATTTCCTGTTCTGTTCCAAGTGAATAAGTAAGCAAATTTCAGATTTTCCAGGCATAGGATAGAAATTCAGTATGAATAGGTTTGATTTCACTTTCACTCTTCAGACCTCTCACAAATATAATTTGGTTATCTAGTAAATTTTTCTTTGCTCCCTGAAGTGGGTGGGTCTTCTTTTCCTCTCAGAATTGCTTTTTCTGACTAGCTGTGAAAAGTTGTTTTTTTTTTTTTTTAATCCAGAAACTGTGAATATACTCAATTATTTTGCGAGACTGATAACACTTTTGCCTGTGTGAGAAAGAAGTTGAAGGAAGTGATGGGTTGTTAAGCAAAGAACTGAAAGAGAACATTATGGATGAGGGAGAGAGAGAAAATATTTAAGTTTCAAATCATGATAGAGATTGGTGATAGCAGAGAAACCACTAGGTGTTTTCTGTGGTTATGTATGTTCCTTGAATTTGACTTCAGTAGTCAAATTTTAATTGATACTACTTTTAAAATAAATTCTTAACTGCTACCTTTTTTTTTTTTCCCAGGAAAGATTTCATAATATACCAGGAGCCAAATGCTTCTCCTTCACGTGTAACTGAAAATGGCTTTTCTGATAAGGTAAAAAAAAAAAATTATGGCTGTTGTGACAGTCTGAAGTAAGACTACTTTATAAACAGCGAATAGTTGCATGTGAGTTTTATTATTCAACACAATGAAATGTTCTGAGAATTCAATTTTAGCAGTTTATTTTGTATGTATTTAAGGCAGCTATGCTGTTAATACATGTAACACTTCTTTCTAAAGAGATGGGATGTATTTAGGGTGTGGGCTGTCTTCCTACTAATACAAAATTCTGTAAAAATAAATTTTCAGCCACTAACCTGTCTTAAATACTTCTTGACTTCTGTTCAAATTCTGTTTGGTTTAAACGACACCCACCAAACATTTTGACTGTTATTGATACGTTGAGATCCTGAGAGACAGCAAAACACAGGGGTGCCTTAAATTGAATTTAAAAGGTAGTGCTTATGAAAAATCAAGTGAGATGCAAAGCCTAAAATATCTGTGTGGTTTTTTTAATAGGTATTGCTGTGCTTCTCAAATGGAAACCACTATGATATTGTGTATCCCATAGAGTATGCAGAAAAGGCTGCTCTGTGCCAGTGTAAGTATTAAGCTGTTAGTTAAAAGCATATTTTTACCAAAAATCTTAAAGCTATCAGTGTTAGGTGTCAGGAAAAGGCTCTGTGTGAAAGTTTATTGTAGTCATTTTTAGTAGCTCTGTTTTCAGTTTGAGTTGTCAATGATTGTATGATTACCATCTGTAATGGTGGAACAAAAACGGATTTAGATGGTAATTGATTTTGCTCTTCCACTTTCTCCTCCTCTTCCCCAGCTCTGCTGTACGAGTTGCTCTATGAGAAAGTGTTTGATATGGATGTAAAGAAAATCATGGCAGAACTTAGTGCTGTTGGTGTGACAGAGGAAAGTAATGGGAGCAGTGAAGTGTCTGCTTCAGATTCAGAAGATGACAACTACAGGTAAATGAGATTGAAAAGTTAACACAAGATGCCTGTGAACATGTTAAATGAGTTTACTGAATTTCTGGTGGGTAGTAGAATCCAGCAGTTAGGGTTGAAAACATTTACAAGTTACCAAGAAAAGAAGCACAAAGAGGTAGGGTTAGAAGTGTGAAAGAATGCAGTGTGTAATCTTCATTTACCTAGGGCAGGCTTCTGGCTCCTCTGTTTTTCCTGCAGTCTAGCCTTGAGTCTCTTTACGTAATGGATTATTGCCATTGCAACATGTGCCTCTTCCTGTTTGGAATAACAGAATTCCTTGGGAGACCTGTCAGTGTGCCAGTCTGGCATGGTAAAGTCTGTGAGAATGACTTGGCTTGCTCTGCAACTGAGTAGAGTTACAGGAGTCTAATCCAACTTGTGTGGCTTCCACGTTTTGGGGGCTGGAATGCCTGCTTGAGGTGAAGCTAATGGAGACATAGAGATGTAGCTTGCACCATTTTGATCTTGATGTTTATGAAGTGGGTTCATATTCTTTTTGCTGGATGCTCCAGCAAGCTTTTAGATTTTGACCTGACTCCTTTTGCACAGTCTGTCTTTCAGTGCCATTTTTGCACTTACATATTGGTAGGTTTTCTTCTGCTTAATAGGGTTCTTAACTCTGGCTTGTAGGAAATTCCACTGAAACTGTGGAGGTGATGCTGCATTAGTGGATCATGTTCCCTCTTCCCACTGATTGTTACAGTCCTTCCTTAGGGCTCTGCTGTGGGGCATGTGGCAGAAGAAGTTCTTTGAGCTGTGGGTTTCTCCCACAGGTTGAAAACAAGAGAAAGGAAGATGATGGAAAACATCACAGAAAAAAGAAAAGAAGTTCTGGGAAAGGGATTAGCTTATTTTTGTGTTTGGAAAAAAAAATACTAGGGAATGTTGCCAATTAAAATACAAAGTATTTCTGCCTCAGGAAACAATTATTGTAGCTAAATGTCAGTGAATGGAAATCTTCTTTATTCCTGTCTGTTCTTGGAGCTTTCCTGGGATTCAAATGCGGTAGCCTTACCCTGTATCTTTGGGGTTCCTAAGAAAATATCCTGCTAAACTCCTCAGCACCTTTGGAAATAAGGTCATATGCTCACTGGAGACTGTGGAACTCAGTGTTTTTGATTTAAACCGCATGTCCTGTAACACAAGGGCTGGTGTGTGTATGTGACTTGACCCAGTTAACACAAATTACAAACCCTTTGCTGTGTTTATGAAGTCCTAAATAGTCTTTTGCTTGTCTTAAAGGTGACTTCAGCTTGTTTCATGAGCTAGTTTTCCAGAAGATTCTTTTCATTTTATAAATATAAACTTTTCAGTTATGTTGTTATTAAGTGGAATAGTTTTGGGAGAAGTTGATGCTGAGAGTTGCCTACAACTGTTGTACGGGAAAATACTTGGACTTTCTCTGTGGAAAGTATTTTTCCAGTGATGTCAGGTGTAGAAAATATGAATTAAATTAGAGTGCCTGATGCAAGTTAACTGAGTGGGCTTTGGTTATGAGGGTTTTTTTATGTCTGCTTTTGCAATTTGGTTGCAAAAATGTTAAGAGGACTTTTGTTTCCCTTGCCTTCCGCCCCTTGCTTTTTTTTTTTTTTTTGACAACAAAGCGCACGTAAGATAGACTTCCTAAAACTGGTGCTTAAACCCAAAATTTTATTTCTATATCATAGAAAGTTAAAAATGTAGTTTTTATTTTAGACAGCTTTTTCACTTAAAGGGATGAAGGTGTTCTGTGGGATGCTTATTGTCTGGAAAACCTGTAGAGAATGGTAGTTTCAGTATTTTTAGCCCCTTCTAGATGTGTCTTACCTGATTTTCAGGCCTTAGGAATATTGTAATTCATTATAAAAACATAACTTGCCTCCATCCTATTACAGAAGTAAAGCTACAACAGTTAGTGATATGAATGGAATGAAGTCTCTTTCTGGCAACAAGGTATTTATCTGTTGACATATATTTTCTTTCTAATAACTTTTACTCTGCTGTATTTTTTTAGCATTTAATGTTTATGAGAGATTCTTGAGTTAATAGCTTTCCTGACAGGTAATATCCTAAAAACTACCTGCTTCTTTGAAAAGTAATGTATATTTTTGATGTGCTCAGAGGTGGATAGTGTCCTTTCTAGTGCTGCTTAGTTCTTAGTTTTGTTCTGGCATGGTTATAAGAACACCATTTAGTAATTTTTTTTTTTTTCAAAGCTCTTTATGCTCTAGGTATTTTCAGCTTCTCTGTATTTCAGTACAAGGCTTGAGCACTGTGACTGATAAATAGAAAACTGGACATGGGTATGTAGTTGACCATTTAGCACTTTGTTCTGTTCCATGCAGCACCTTGAGAGCAATGGGAATCCCAGCTTGTTGGCGTTGCCTAAAAAGGTTCTGAAATCGCTCAATCCCTTGGTTTACAGAAACGTTGAATACGATGTTTGGCTCCGATCCAAATGGGGTGAGTAACAGAAGACTTCAAAGTTGAGCTTTTGCAAGCTGTGTGAAGTGAAGCCCTCCCAAAGAACTGATGCAAGTGGCAGTTTGGGTTTAGTTCGGTTTTCCTCACGTGAGTCAGTGGGCAGATTTCAGGCCTGAACACCTGGTCTGCATTTTTACTTCATCAAGAAAGTAACTCTTTTGGTATATTTAAACTAACAGTATATTACTACTTCTGTATTTACAGATCAGCAAAAACAAGATTTCTCTATTGCTGCTGGCATGCAATACTCCATTGGAGATAAATGTAAAGTAAGTAGCATTGGATTGTAGTTTATAGACACATTAACATTTTGCTCAAGAAGCTTATTTTCCCTCTTTGTTAACTATTTTGATATTTCTGCTTTCTAAATACACTTGGCTTTTGTCTTCAGCTGAGGACGTACTTGTTATTTAATTGTTGGCAGTGTTCATGACTTACAGCATACGTGCAACTGATCAGTGCAATTTTTCTCCATTAAAAAGCCACAAGGTTAACTCCAAAAGTACGTGTAATAAGATGTCTGGGTGCCTCAACGTTAAACATGGAATTGTAGAGCCATATATTTATGTTTGACTTTGGAGATAGTGATTACTGTTTGTGAATTGGCTTTGATGAAATCTCAATAATTCCAAGTAATGAAGTAGAGCTTGCTTTAGTTACTGCAGATCCTGAAGCCTTGGGAGATTCTTCCTCTTAGGGTGTTGCAAGGGTGTTACACAATTGTCTTTAAATTCTGTTAAGATTTGTATTAAATGTTGCTGCTTAAGAAGAAGCAAGGTTTGCCATTCAATTCTCAAATTGTAGATTAGTCTCCTTAAGTGTGTTAATTAAACTGGTGGTACTCAGCTAAACGTGTTTCTTTCTAGGACATTTGACCATCTATTGAAGTTATTAACATTAATGACAAAATATTCAGTGTGGGTAATCATGCAGCACAGGGGCTCTTTCAGTTTGTACTTTTTTATTTGTGGAATGGAATCAACCATAGTGACTAAACTGCAGGGAAAACACATCTCTAAAGCTAAAAAAACCCTAACCACAAAACACCCCACAAAGCCACAAGCCCCCAGCCCCCCAAATCAAACCAACGTAATGCCGAGTTGATTATTTATTGCTTAATAGTACAGGCTTAAAATTTGGTTTTAAGACCCTAAGGCTGTTTTGTGTAGTATTTATTGAAGGGTACAGATATTATTAGGAGAAAACACTTTGGTAATTAATATATTCTCTTTGTCAAATTTTATATGTATGTGGCAAGACAGTAAATTATGGCATAAAAACATGGGAAGAAAAGATGAAGTAAATAGCGAAAATTAGATTCGACCAAATTAATACAACTGTTAAGCCAAATACTGTAGTGGAACATTAAGAAATTTATTTTTTATTCAACAGAAGAATTTTAAGAACATAGAATGTCAGTCAGACAAGTAACACTATGATCATGTTTAAAGAACTTTCTTTGGTTGTTTTTAAAAAAACCTTCTGAAGAATAACTCCTGAAGTAATTGGTGTTCATTATGTTCTTAATTAGACTAAATTTCACTGAAGTGAAGTGGATTTTAAGAGGGAAAAGCTCTGAGTTGTGTTGTGAGAGAGAGTGTTTTCAGAAAAGCTGAATAGCCTGGCTGTACTGATTGCTTTTAACTTTCTCATGTGGTTTTGAAAAGCATATTTCATTAAGTAGTGTTCCCCATCAAGCTGTTTGTTTAGTGTTGTGTATGTGTGTGCTTGTTTTAATAGTATTTTATTTCTTTTTGAAGAAGCAATGCGGATTGAAGATTGGCTTTTGATTCATTTACTGAATTGTGATGTGTATTTCTCCGGTCTTCTGTTGCCCAGAGGAAAAGTTCTGTTTCTAACATTGTTGATATTTTAAAGGGTTACTCCTCTCACTGTCATGTTTGGAGCTAATGCACTTTCTTTTTCTTATTCTTTTTCCTTACAGGTGCGCTTAGACCATAATGGGAAATTTTATAATGCCCATATTCAAGAAGTTTTTTCAGAGAATGGGCCAGTTGTTGTATTTGTAGAAGAGCTTGGAGCAAAGTAAGTACTTAATCTCTTTTGGAAGGGAGCACTAAACTGAACAAAGCATTACTTTGGTTCAGAGTTAACTTCAGCTGCTGAAATGTATCTGTCTCTTTACTTGGAGCAGTACCACCATAAATGTGTTAAGAAAACAGCATACTAGTGAAAAAAAAAAAAAATTGGTTATCATTTCATACTTTTTTCTGTAATGCTAAGTAGTCTGGGTATTACTTGCAGACTAGAACAGTAACTACATTAGTAGTTAATTTAATTTTGGTTTTTTTGCACAAGACTCAGTCCTAAACAGGTTGACACCAGGCTAATAAGGTGTTGCTTGTACTTAATAATTAGATGCTAGATTTGTGACAAGCTTTTCATATTGAAAGGTCCATTAAGGCACTGAGCTCCTCTGTTGGTTGAGTAGCTCTGCCTGATTTCATACAGAGAGTGCCAAGTTGCTGTTTAGGTGAGCATCATCTTTGCCCTACCTGGGACAAAAAAGTGTTTAAAGTTGTTGTTGTGGGTTGCAGATTTGATGGTTTTGGTTGTGTGGAGTGGGTTTTTTTGTTTGGTGGGGTTTTTTGGTGGGGAGGGGTCAGGGAGAGAGCAGTTTGAGACATCCCGAGCTCTGCTGGAAGTCCTGTGACTTCTGGGTCAAAAAAACCCACACTGAGTGTAGTTTGGGAAGAGGGACCACTTTCAATCAAAGTAAATGAGAAAGATGCCCATTAATCTCATTTGATCTCCATTACAAAAAGAAAATATTGCGAGATCCGAAGATTATCTTGCAGTTTGAACCCTTTTTAAATTGGAATTTAACCTGTTTGAATGTCTGCCTTTCAAACAATCCAAACAGTTGCTTGGACCATCCTACAGCATTCTTAATTAAAAAGGCAGTCATTGTTCTGGGATATACACCATCAATGTAACATCTTTCAGTCTTGGCACCTATTGCAGTGTTGGTAATAAATTTATCTAAGTATATTGCTTTTTGTGATCATTCTCTTTTTCTGTCTGCCCTGAAGACATTACAATAGGCATTTCACAAATGGCTGATCATTCTTTACTGGATAAGTTTGTGTCAACTTACCAGGTTTATGTAAAAAGGAAAAAAAAGGGTTTGCTGTTCTACACATTGCTTGAGTGTAATCATAAAGGCAAAGGACTTTGAATGCAGTGTTCTCAAAAATGGAAAGATCTGTCAGTATTAGTGACCATGTGGTATTAATTTATGCAAGCCCCAGTCTGGTCTTTTAAGATATTATTCCCTCCATAATTCCTTGTTTTGTAGGCATGCTGTCTCACTGAAGAGCCTTAAACCTCTTCCACAGACCTCTCCTATGGAGGGCTGGAACACTGTGCCAGGGAAGAAGATAAAAAAGTTTTACCCAACATGGGGGCAGAATGCTCAGCCTGGTAGGACTGTACCTGTCTTTGTGTGGCAGAATCTTCTTTGTCAGATATTTTGTCCCAAAGAGCTTTAAAAAATGATTAAAGCAAAAGTCTTACCTGTTTCCACGTTGTTACCACAGATGCAGAGTGCAGAGGGCCAAAGAATCAGAGCAAGTCAATCAAACCCCAGTCAGCACTACCTCCTCGACTTCAGCATACTGTGGGAACCAGGCAGCACCAGTTCTTGTGTTCTGGGCCCCAACTTCATCAGACCTCAACTGAGCAAAAAGCTCCGGGCAGGAATCCTTCCCAGTCTGTAAGGTAAAACTGCAAACAGCACCTTCCTTGACTTGAACTCTGACTGAGCTCCTGAAAGCCCAGGTGCCTACTTCAGATGCTTCCAGCATACTCTTTTGAAATATGTTGCCATTGAATTCTTAAGAAGTGTCCCAAGTCTTTAAGAATACACACAAGTACAGGAAAAATAATTATTTCTTTTTCTTGCATGGCAGCAACTGCCTACAAAGCCGCATTTTTTTCTTGGAAAGTGGATGTTGGTGTGGTTTTTGTTGCAGTTGTTGTTTTTCTTTTTGGTTGGGGCTGAAATAATGTTGCAAGTGATTCTTGGGCATGGCTAAGATCTTCCCTCAGCTTTTGCTAAACCTGTCATAGGGGACTGCTTCATGTTCTGACTTACCACTTGCAAGAAGTATGAGAACAGTGTTTTGCCTGTATTTGTTTGTAGTGATTTTTTGATTCCTTGGGCTGCTGTAGCAGAGTTTCTGTTTCCATCATTGCATCTGCTTTCTTCCTCCTAACCCATGAGTTTGTATTGTGTTTGATCCTGAATTTCTTAGTCCAAGTGATCCCACTTCCTGTTTTCCTGCACAGAAAAGCGGAGCGTGAGCGAAGTGAGGAGCAGAGCCATGGCAGCAGGGACTGTAACTACTTTGGGCTGTCTCCGGAGGAGCGCAAGGAGAAGCAGGCCATAGAAGAGTCTCGTTCCCTTTATGAGATCCAGCAGCGGGATGAACAAGCTTTTCCTGCTCTTTGCAATGTATGCTGTGCTCATTGTAATTAATAGTGCACTTTCCATGCTGTCTGTGAAACCTTTCATTAGCGATTGGTTTGCAGTCCTTGAATCACACTGCAATTCAAAAATAAGGGATATTTATTTTGCACTCACTTTGTAATTAGAAATACAGGTATCTACAATGCTTTATATGTTAAAGATAAGAAAATACACGTAGTAGTTTAACCTGGGAATAATTTAACATCCACCACACACAGTGCTTTAGGCGTGTAAATATGGGAGAGACACGAGCATCTGTAGCTGTAGGATTTTGGAGAGATCATTCTATTGATGCAATTTTAATGGAAGTGAGTGGGACTCTCAGTACATGCAGGGAAGTAAGCAGATCCTGTGGGTAAAGAGCTACTCTCCACACAGGTTTGTTCTAGAGATGTGTGGGGTTTTGGGTTTAAGTCCTAGGGCAGACAGAAACAAGAATAACGCTGGGAAGAATGGGTAGGTGATAGACTGAAGCCTAAGGGACAGAGGTTGCTCTCCCTCTGAGCAGTAACAGTTTGCTGTATTTGCTCACCTGCAGGAGGAGGGTGTGATTTATTGTCTGAGTGAAGCAGATTTTGTCACGTCAGCTAGTGACATGAATGCTCTTAAAGGGCACTTGGCAAAATGTAACAGTGAGTGAGAAAGAGTGGATGAATCTGCAGGATACTGAGCCAGACCCCACCCCCAATCCCCCATTTCTGCCTGTGACAGACATAAATATTATTTGTCATGAAGGCATAATAGTGTCACAGCAGATGATGGCAAAGTGTCATTGGACTGATTCCATAAAGTGATATTTCTGCTTTTGTTAATGTCTTTAGAATCAGTCAGTCTGTCAGGCTGCTACACAGACTGGGGATAATATAAACCAGAAAAAGTTCTCAAATAATGAAAGAAGAAACAGCAAGTGGACAGCAGAGGTGGAAGAGCAGAAGGAGAAAGGTAAAACGAAATGGGTTTAGATCATGGCTTTTTTTTTTTGTTTGCTTGGTTTTGTTACCAGCCCCAGAATTTATTCAAAGTGGGGTATCTGTTTAGGCAATGAGGGGAAAGTTATCCTCAGTAGCACTACCAAACTAAGCTGGGCTGGAGGTAGCAAGGGTGGGGTTTGTGAAGAAAGTACATTTTCCTGCTTTGTGAATGTGGCTGAGAGAGCAGACTCCTGGCTGGGATTTTTGTAGTAAATGGGAAGAGGAATGGGAGAAACTAAAATGCTTATCAGAGCTACCCTAAATTAGATCCTTTTGAAATTCTAGAGTGTGTGGCAGAAAGTGCCAGTGGGAGGAGCATTAAGAGTCATTTATGAGAAAAACAGGTAAAAGTATTCAGTGTGGCATGGTTATGAATTAGCATACCATGGTACAGGAAGGGGAGAAGATGGTGTACAGAAGAGTTGGCAAAACAAACCTGTTTACAGTAGAAAGATCTGTCACATGGTCAAAATTTTTTTGGGGTTTTCCCCCTCCCCGCAGTCAGTTACACCATTCTTTAGCTTCTCTTCAGGGACTCAAAGCTTTTCCTCTTCTGTGAAGAAGTGGAACATGGCAGTAATAGATGAAAGCTGTAGGTGTCAGGAGGTAGGTAGTAAACCTTTGCAAATTGCAATTGATAGTGGTTGGTAGGATTTTTTAATTAGTATTTTTAAAACTTTTTGTCCTGTCAGCTTTGCCATAACTAAAACCCAAATTTGATCTTGGCTTCTTCCACTTGTTTTTTTTCCTGACTAAATAAAACTCAGACTCTTTAGTCTCCTCATAGAAGCTGCTCCTTCCCTCAATTTTTTAAAAATGCTATTTTGGTTTTGTTCCCTTATCTCTGGCAACAGCAGAGGCATCGCTGTTGTCTGTTTATGGTTTGTGTGCTCCTTAGTCCCTCTTACAAGATGGAATCTTTTCTTGAGTGGTCTCACAAGGGCCCACCTTAGCTATTTTTCATTCTCCAAACATCTAAAAACTTGTTTCCTGTGCAAACCTGTTTCATCAGCAATGCCAAAGGAATGTTCATGTAGAGAAAGCTGGAGAGAAAGTAAAGACTCCAGTGTCGTGATGGATTTGGCTGAAGGGCATGGCATGTCCAGCTTTCTCTGCTTTTTGTGACGCTCTGGATTGCATTGCCTCTTGTGAAACTAGGTTAACAATCCTATGGGAATCACGTGTACTTCTTCTGAGTGTTTAGGGACTCCTATTGCTGCTCGGGGAATTGGCAGGAATTCTCAAAATCAACACTGTTTCCATTTATACTGTTGTCTAGTTGTGACAGAGTATATAACAAGCTTTTAAAAAGTCGGTATCTACTATTGATAATCTTCTGGGCATGAGTTTGATTGACAAGCAGTGGTAGCCAGGTCTGAATATAAGCCAGAACATGAAGAACTTGTTCAGATCTTTTTATGTCATGACTGTTTTTTAACACTTCACCACCGAAGCGTTTGCTGGTGCTTGAGAAATGAAACTTTGTGCAGCAGGCTAAAAACTTTTTTAGCTCTTTTTATCCACTGAAAGATTCTAAACTGATTTTTTATGCAGTCAAAAGTAGACAAGACTTTGAGCTTCTGTTATCTTAACACTTGAAAATGAAAATGCAGATCAGAACACTTTCACTTTAAGCAAAGTACAAACTTCTGTTTCATTAGGAGCAATTTAGGATGAATATGTGTAAAGGGACAGCTGCATTTTATTCCTGCTTTCCCCAAGCATCACTGAAATGGTTGCAAGACATCAGTAAAGAACTCCTGTAGAGCTTGGAGAACCCAGGTTGAAGTAGCTGCTCTGGTACTGCCTGAACAACTGTTTGTTTTAGGATGCTTTGATCTTTGGTAAAAATAGAAATTTAGGTTTTCTGAAGTAATATATACTGAGGTATAGGTTTGGTTTTGAAAGTTTTATTTTGGAAAGACGAATTAACTGGCTTAAGTTGTGATAGCCATAAGTGGTGTAATGGTTCATTTACTAGGTTATGTCTTGGTGTTGCAGAGTCAAATTCCAGGCAGATCCACTTAAGTCAGAAGCTTGAGCCAAATTCATCTGAGGTAATCTTAAAGAAAAGACCAAATTTTTTTTTAATGTTATTGCTTCTCTGATACATGATTAGCAGAGCAATAGCTGCCTTTAGAGCTGCAATTGCTGCTGCTGCTTTACAGCTTTTAGTGAAATACTCCTAAGGCTGGAGGCTTGTATTTCTGTCAGCTTTCCTCAGCCCTGTAACCCATACTTATAGTCTTTCTCTGCAATCGGAGTCCTCAAACCTGGGCTATCGAGAGCACTTACGAATCTGGATTTGTAATTGTTTAGTACAGTCTGTACTTTCAGTATAATGGGACCACAGAAGATTTGATGTTTGCTAATAGCTACTGTGCTAACAGACCATGAGCTCTGAAATTCAGTGAAGATTTGCGGCCTCTTACTGGCTTTTAACCTTTGCTGTCCTTTTAATGAGCAAAATGTTACACTAGTATAATAGTGATGGGTGCTTAGCCCACTTTGTATGGAGTGTGGTTTACTGTTTTTGAATAACTCTTTGTAAGATTAATCTTACTATTAGACTAGCTGTGTCTGTTGTTTCTAACTTTGCTTTAGAAGAATAGTCAAGATGAGAGTTATCCAAAAGCTTCATCTCCTTTGGAACAAGTAAAAACAGATTCTCCGATTCTTGCTGAGCAAGTAAGAAATGTTTGTTTGATTTCAAAGTTTTCCAGTCAGGAGACTTCAGACAAAGGGGAGCTTCATCACAGCCACGTATGTATTACAATACTGGCTTTTAATTACACAGTCATTCCTATGGTGATAATGCTAAAATTTCATATTTACAGTTAGGAATCTGTTATGTCCAACATAAAGAATGTAAAAGGACAGCTCTTGATAGAAAAGTAAAAGTATATCTATTCTTTTCTGAGAGGGGTATTCCATATTTTTCTACCCAGGTAACTGTGCTTTTCCCTTTAAATTCTTTAGCTTTGCCTTTTCAGGTTTCTCTGAGGTTATTGGTAATTGCTTGTGAGGGTGGCTTTTCTTTTGGGTGGGAGATATTTAAATGTAAAGCTTGTGGAAGTGGTTCCAGCACTGATGGCTCTGTGGTACAGGCACAGCTGGATGGAGTTCAGAGCAGAGCTCTCCTCACAGTGCTGTAGCTCAGGTCTCTTTGGATATGTTCCTAGTTAGTACTTCCCTGTGGGGATGGCGGTAGTCTGGGTAAGACTGAGTCATCAGGGTTAGCAAGCATGGTGGGACTAAGATTTGTTTGTTTTTACAGAACCTGACGGAGTGCTTGCCGAGCGTAACTCCAACGCCCTCTCCAGTCTTCTCCGAGGTGCATTTACCTCCAGCAGTGCCTTCTGTACCAGCCATTGTGCCAGCTTGGCCAAGTGAGCCAGCAACCTACGGACCAGCAGGTTTGCAGAAATATTAACATTATTCAGAAATTACTAACCCTGGAAATTACTTCAACTCTCTTACTAAGTTGAAGATTCCCCCAGGAGACACTGTCTCGTATAATTTCACATTCCAAAGGCAGGCATTCACAGGAATGTAGCTTCTCACTGCTGAAAGCTAGTGAGAGTTCTAACAGATCTTTGATTGCCTGTATGTAGAGTTTGCTTTAAGGTATAAAGCAACCTGAAGGTGTAAGAGGGATGTGTACTCAATTTGCCGTTTTTCCTCTTGAGGGGGATAGGATTGAGTTTTGAGGATCTGCTTAAGGTAGAACACATTGTCAGCATGTTGAAACCTGATACATGTTTGTGCTCTGTGTCCCATGTAATAAAAAGCTCCTTGCTTGACTGAGAACTCAGCTTGGGGCTTGTATGTCTGGAACTAATGAGATCCATTTGGACCTGAGCTGCAAAGCCAGTGTAGTGGGTTTTTGTGTGCTGTGCATATCTTCTGGTCTGTGGAGTTGGCTTGGAATCAATACTGCTCATTAGATCAGGTGCTGCATTTTCTCTCCCACTGCTGTTTCTCTACAAGAACCAGCTTTCAGATCAGCCTGCTTTGTTCACATGAGACAGTCACAGTCCTGTCACACTTGACTGTGTCTGTGACAGAAGATGTGTAGCCCAGTTGATCTGAGCTCAGATTCAGAGCTGACTGTAAATGACTTGTCAGAATGAGAACTACAGGGATTCACATAAAAGTTTTAGTTCCCCCATTTTTTCTCCTTCCTATTTCCTTCTGGCATTCATAATTTTAAAAAGAAATACGGGATCATTTTAGCTATTTCTGGAAAGCTTAGCTTACCTGTTTAATTCTTTCTGAAAACTATTCTCTGCATTTTGAATCCTGCTTTTCTGATGGTTTTTGGTTTGTGATCATATATCTGTATATACATATATATAGATATGCATTGATACCTGTTATATATATGTATGTATGTATGTTGGGTTTTTTTCCCTCTAGGTATTCCAACCCAAATACCTGCTTCTTCACTGATGCCAGGACCAGCAACGGGACCTGACTCTATTGTATCACAGGCTCAGGTAACATCTGCTTCAGTTGCTGGAGTTCCTGTGTGGCTACAAGCAGTTAACCAGCCTTTAATGCCTTTGCCTCAGACTCTGAATCCCTACCAGGATCCGCTATACCCCGGATTCCCTTTTAATGAAAAGGGAGAAAGAGCCGTTGCACCTCCTTACTCCCTGTGCAGTACTGGGGAAGATTTACCTAAAGGTGAGAAGTCTGGATTTTACACCATTTTCCCTAATAGGTCTTCTTTTCTTAAAATGCAGATAAACACAACTTTTTTTGGTCCTGTTGTCATTCTTTGTCAAAAGATGCAATAGTTGTCATTCCGTGATTTAAGATGTGGGAGGGAATATTGAATAGAGTTGCAACTCTTTAGTTTGCACTGCCAACATTGTGACTGTTTCAGGTGGTCACACCTGGAAATCTGGTACGATCATTTAGTGGTTCATAGCTTGCCCCACCATAACTTGAGGTTTTGTGCATGTAAAGAATTATCTTTGGACAACTGCTTCCTGTCAGAATAATAGGTTTGCTCATGTCATTTAAAAGCGTGGAAGCTGTTGAGCATTTCCTTACTGGTCTGGGAAAATACAGGTTTTGGCATACTATGAATGCAGGGTATGCCCATAAAGAACATCTTATGTCTGACTGCACAGTGGTGTTTGTTTAGTGAATTGTTTCTTTAAAAACTAGAAGTTTACAGACTGTTAAAACTGAAATTTAAACTGCTGTTGTGTTCTAGATATCTTACTGTGGCAAAAATCCCCCAACTAATCAATTGAAGGCATGCAAGCAGTAACTTAATACCAGTGTTCTCTACTGAAATGGAACTTCATACAGTTTTTGTATCAAATGAAATACTTTTGGTCTTCATGAATATTTTTGTTGGTTTTTTTTTTTTTTCTAGACAAGAATATTCTTAGATTTTTCTTCAATCTTGGTGTGAAGGTAACTCTTCAAACTTACTCATGTTTTCATGTTTGTTACAAAAATCGCTTGTTAGTAGTTGTTGGAACTTGGAGTGTGGAAGTTTTGTTGCTGCAGCTGTGCATTTCAAATCCATCTTTCAGTTTGAAATACTTTCTTATTTTGTGTTCTGTTAACTGGGATTCCAGCAGTTGTCCACAATGCAGTTCAAGTCAGCAGAAATCAAATTCATGTCAACAGCATAGTGAGAACTATTGGCTTCCAACTGTGGCTGCACAGTCAGCAAATTGTGCTTTACAAAGTCACAGATAAATTGTGAGTGTGAAGATGCTTCTTTTGGATGCAGTGCACAGGGAATGAGAAAATGTCCTCAGACTTCCACCCTGGCTGTGTATTGGCAACGCCACTGCAGTAGGTCCCAAAATCTTTCCCTGGGGACACTCCCTTAAGTAACCTGCATGTCTGTTCTTTCTGCTCAGGTTAATGACAACAGTATTTTACTTTTTCAGTAATTATAGTAGTGTGTACATGTAAATGTGGTGCAAATCTGTGTGTTTGGTTGGGGAAGAGGCTTAGCCAAATCCCAGCGTTTTCCATTGCTTGGGAAGGACTATTTGTTTGCTTTCTTTCTCCCTTCTGCACATAAAAACGTTCCTTCTTTACCTTCTTACCCCTTCTGTCGGGCAAACGACTTTGGGCAGGGTGCTGAGAGCTCTTGGCCTTACTTCATGGGCCTTTGGCTATAGCAATGATATTCTTTTGTGTCTGGGCATGGAAAGAGGGAATATTCAGCACAGTTTCCAATGTAAATTTGATACCTCTGTCTAATATAAGTCTCTTTGCTTAATAGAAAATCCGTAAGTCATTAATTAGCAAGTGTCACCACAATGCATTTAAACAGTGTGAGTTTCATAAGCTGACATGTTTGGGACTCTCCTTACTGCTACTTTGGATTATTGAGGATCTAGCCTGTCATTCTGGCCCTTCAGCACCATCTGCTGGTCCCAGCCCATGTTCTAGTGGCTGTACTCCTCCACTGGTGTCACGGGCTACAGCAGGCCCGGGAACTACCTTCTGCATTGTCTGTCTGCTGCTCTGCTCCACACCCTGCCCTGCCCACACCCTTCCAGCTACACACTGAGAGGGAAGGGCTTCCTGGAGAGGAGGTCTGGCTAGGCTTTTCAGGATGGTTTGCTCCAGGGACTGTTCCTACAGAGTCCAGTTCATTAACACGGAGGTAGAGAAAAGGGAACGGGTTGCCACCCGAGGTGGACAACTTCAGTGTTGTAGTCTTTGCAAAGTGAGCTCTAGTAGAAGAAATGGCTAACTAGTAAGAGTGATTCTGGAAAATGAGTTTGAAATGTTTCTCTTCAAACACATACCTAGAGCTTGACTTACTAGCATTGTATGTGTAACTGTATAGAAACTGCTACTATGTTTTCTTGCTGGTCATAACTGTTGCCCATTTCAACTAAGGAAAACAAAAAACACCATCCTAGAGTCGTAGGATTTAGAATTGAGGGCAGTCACTGTAAAGAAAATTAACTTTTATCTCCTATAATTAACTGTTTCAAAATGGTAAATGGCTGGTATGCTTTTATGTCTCTCTGAACGTTCAAAAGACCAAATAACTGATATTTTAATTTTCTTTTCCCTGCTGTCTTGCAGGCATACAGTTGTCCCATGTGGGCACCCCATTCTTACCTGTACCCCCTGCATCAGGCCTATTTAGCTGCTTGTAGAATGTACCCAAACGTGTCCCTTCCTGTGTATCCGCACAACCCCTGGTTCCAGGAGGCTGCTCCGACTCAGAACGAAAACGAAACTGCACGACCAAACAGGCACTTTGCTGTTCAGACCGAGGCCAGGTCCAACGGTCAGATGCCACAGGTTGACAGATCTCCATCACTGCCTCTGATCATCCCTTCAGCTCAGGTGTCAGAAAGTCAAGGACAGGTCTGTGTTGAAGTGGAGAATCCAGCGCAAGTTCTTCATGCGAACTACGAGGAGTCCCTGAGAGGGAAAAATATGTTCCCGCAGCCGCCCTTTGGACACAATCACTTTCTAGGACCTGTTCCAATAGCACCTCCTTTCTTTCCTCACTTTTGGTATGGGTACCCAGTGCAGGGTTTCATTGAGAATTCAGTAGCGAGACCTAATGTTGTCTTGTCACCTGAGGACAAAGAGGCGGCAGCTGGCACCTCTGCCAACATGTACGTGGGCAAAGAATGCAGCCCTCCAGTTCCTGGAGTGAACTGTGCAGAGCAGCTCCAGAAGACCAACAGCAGCAGCAGCTCCAACACCGTCCCATTCCCAGTGGCTGCTGCAGGGGCCCCGAAGGACACTTCAGCAAGGGCACCTCAGCTGGAGCAAACCTGTCCTTCAGCTGCTCCTAAGCAGAAAACAGCCGGGCAGCAACATCGCCCTGCGCAGACACAGGGCCTGGAGAGGCCGACAGCAGGGCCCAGCACACAGCCACTGCTGGCAGAACCTCCCAAAAACGAACTGAAACCCAGCACTCCCAGCCGGAAGGAGAAGCCTGCTAAAGGGAGAGAGTCCAAGGGCGCTGGGAACATGCAGACGGAAAGTAGGGCCCAGAGAACAAGGGAAGAGAGCTCTGAAGATGACAGTGAGGTTTCCGACATGCTGAGGAGTGGCAGATCCAAGCAGTTCTATAACCAGACTTACGGAGGAGGCAGAAGGCCTAGACCTGACAGGGGCTATTCCAGCAGGGGAGGATATCAGTTCCAAAGAAACGAGGAGGCCTGGAAAGGACCACCCAGCAGAAGCAGAGACGATGGCTACCAGTATCAGAGAAACTTTAGAGGGCAGCCATATAGGAATGACAGGAGAAGGGCAACACTGGGAGATAATCAGAGGGGACAGCAAGCATAGAGTGAATGGATAATTGGAAAATTTAAGAAGCAAAAAGTAATTTGAAGTAGCAGTTTAAAATCTTAATTTCTTTTTAGTGAAGTTCAATGATACGTTTAATTTTTGGCAATTAAAGACTAGGAGGATGTCAAGTCCTACCATAGGGTTTTTGGGGGGATTCTAGAGTTTGTTTGGCTTAGCAGTTTTTCCTCAATGTCAAATTAGAAAAAAAAAAATAGGTTTAGTGTTTGATAATTTTTTTCCCCACAAAGGTTTGCATTTGTGATAGAAGATGGGTATGTGCGTTTACTAGAGTGACAAATGACAGCATTTGATGTGATCTAGATTCTAAAATTGACAGTAACATTGCACCAAATATAAATGTATATTTTATCATACAATGCCTTAGTTCTGAACTGAGCTAAAGGAATTCTCAGCCTACTGCACTGTTGTCTCTGATATGCTTCCAACCCAAAGGCCTTTCATCTCAAAAAGAAAAAATATCTGTCAAACTTGAATGTTTTCTCTTGTGTGTTACACGTATGGCAGCCAGCTAACCCTGTGTCTTAGGTATGTTGTATATAGTTCTTTTCATAATCATAGGGGTATATTTTTGAATTTTAAAAAGCATTTATTTGTTGAAATCAAAATCAAGACAAGCAGTCAAGAATACCTGTGTATGAACTGATAAGAATGGCTGTTTCCACCACAAATTCTTCTTGATGCTGGTGTGACTAGAATGGTGCCTATGCCAACTGAATAATTACAAAGACAATAAAAATGTAGATGCTATGCATTTCCAAAATAATTCTGCATCTGTTATAATAGCAGAAGTTTTTTTAATGCCACTTTAACACTAATGCACTGACAAATCCTAGATATTTTGTGAGGAGATGCATAAAGTACATGTTACGTTTTTTTAAGTTTGTACGATTGAGCTACTGTTCAGTATTCTTTTGTTGTTGCACTGTTGATGTTTTGCATGTACAACTCCTTGCTGGAACTACTTTTAAAAGCAAGAATGGAGAGTCTCGGTGTGCTCTGCTCTTCCCTACAATTCAGAAGAAAGTGGCTTCTGCCTTATATTTTTACACTGTGTCAGAGTTCTGATGCTGTTTCTTCTGAGCCCAGTTACGATCTCCGCAGTGTTCCTGTTGCCTTTGCAGCCTGGATGTTCAGCTGTCCAGACTCGGGGAATGCAGTGTGCACAGTATTCACTCAACTCTGTTGCTCTGTAAAACTGAACTGTTGTGTATATTTTTATATCTCTGTATACAGTAGTGTAGGTGATGGTACCCAGTCATTGTGTCTGAGATTGTACACCCTTGGTGCGGAAACCAGATGATAGTTACATGATAAAAGAGTTTGTTTTCAGATGCATGCTATGTATAAAACCCTAATTAAAATAGATGTTTTGTCTTTTCACTTGCTTTCTAAATTATATTTATGTATTTAAACCTGTTGCAATGGCATTAAATGAAGTGTTGTTCTTACAGAGACAGCTGTAATCAGCAGCAGAATGATGAACAGGATGGGGCAAGCAGCAAAAAAAAGGGGCCATAAACTGAATTTGCAGTTTTTGTTTATAAGGATAGGGGGTCATGCTGAAAGCTTTTTGGTTTTTCTTTTTTTAATCTAAATACTTTTTCATTCAGAAATGTATTCAGGATTTCAAAGAGGCAATCTTCACTTTTTCAGGTTAAGAACAAAGCAAGCACTGAGGGATTTAACTGTTGTTACCATTGTAGTTCTCTGTTTATCTCAACTCCTTTCAAAAACATATAGGGCTGCTTGTTGAGTTTAGTGGTGAATTTTAAACTCCTAACTCCAGTTGTATCCCAACTTTGTGCAGCAGTCACTGAACTGATCATTCTGTCCTAGACCGGGCTCTTCATCACAAACTTTGTTGCAAGAATGAAGGCAGTAACACTTCCTACAGAAATTTGTTGGAAAACACTGGGGAAGAGAAGCATGGCAGTAACAGGGAGGGATGTGCTTTTAGAATTTACTTTTAAAAACCAACTTCTTTCAGCTGGGCCTACACTGCCTTGCTACTCTAGGACAGTGAAGGACTGGAAACTGTAGATGTATTTTCTCCATTGCTGATCTGGTAAGTCTGGTTTCCTCTTGCTGAAGGAGTTGTAGATTGATTGGCTCAACCTTTGGCCTGGGGCATGATGTTTTAGATTGCAGGATCCTCCTGTTACTATATGTAATATTCAGCATATAATGAGCTGTGATTCACAGCTTCAAGTATTTGCTGAACCACATCTTAACCTCGCCCTTATTGCAACTGATTGAGAGAAGATGTACAACTGCAGTCCAAGGGGAGTTAAGCTGTGAGAGGAGAACAAGCTTTAGTCAGCCTTTGGAAGCTTCTGTCTGACCAGGGTGGTGGTGTAAGGATGTATTCAATACTTGCACTTCCTTAGGGAGTCCCTCTGCTGGTGTGGTACAGGTGGATTGCTGTTCCAAGACAGAGGGAGGTAGTGTGTATATAATGCTCAGTACTGCCAAGGTTATGAAATAACCATGTTACTAACACACAGAATGCCTTAAAAAAAACCCAAACCATTCCTTTCTGTAGCTTCTGAGGCAAAAATGTAAACAAAGAACAAAGCCATGTTTTCTCATGTTTTTCACATGCCAATGAAGGTAGAGAACTGTTGAATGGAAACACCCTTCCTTTTCAGATATGTAGCTGAAAGTTGTTTTTACATGTCTGCCTAAGTAAGCAAGGAACCTTTAAATTTTCTTTCTGGTTCTCTGAAGGACCTTAATGTATATGGAAGTAAGTTTTTAACAAGATATTTCTTGCTTACTTTCATTTTTGTCTATAGTAAGGATCAAGGGTTTTACTTCAAGAAAAAGTAATATCTGCATCTTAACCTTATAGAAATTTCATGGAAGAGTAAGTTGGAAAGATAGAAAGGATGTTTATATTTCTGGAAGATTATTTCACTGATTATTTTTGTCTCACTAAGTTTGAGAAGATACACAGGGACAGATGATTAAAAAAAGATGTACCTACCTCCTTTTACATTCTTTGTACTGCATCTTCTGTGTGCACTACAATGTGAGAAAAGGGGTGTGTGATATCATATAAATATACACACTTCTGAATTAGTAATTGAAGAAATTCTGCAGTGTCACAGAAGAGTTTTAAGTTAGGCGGATATTTTATTTTTGAAACCCTCATCCAGAGAGATTCAACCTTTTTGAAAGAGGAGTTGCTCCTGTAGCGTGACATTCTTAGTAAACTTCCCTCTTATACAGAAAACAGCTTCAAAGATTTATTTTAAAATGAGGAAGTTCAGTCAGTACTTGGTACATGTGTAGGGTATATTGAATTGAAAACCTCCCCTGAATTTTGAAAAATCAGAAGACCCATTTGCACAATTTCAAGGTGGTCTATTTTGAAATTATTACACTGAAAATAGGGCTGTGTCACCAAAATATAGAAAGTGGCAGTTTTACTCAGACTAGGATGTTTACTGCTACTGTCTCGGATGTTAAATGCAGCAAGAGATTTTAAGCTCCAAAAGATTAATTTTTCTAAAACCTGATCTGAGCCATCTCATCACAGCTGTTTAGGTTCCAATATGCAGGTCTAGATGCCAGTTAAAAAGATGCTGGGGTTCAATATTTAGTCATCCAGGAAGAAGTAGTTTCCACTCTTCTTTTGTTCCACATCCTTGGGAAGAGAAAAAAGGTCACTGTTACTTGAAGTAGTCTTTGGCAGACTTGAACATAACTGAAATAAAAGACACTTATCCAAACTCCTTTCTGCTTCCCTTATTCCTCTTACTAGTTTCACAAGCTGTTTTCCCAGCACAGCAAAACTCCCATGTCAATCTTCATGTTGAAGATTTTATTAATTAATTATTTTATTATTATTTTAAAATCTGGCTTCATATTAAACAATCGTGGCTCCTTTACTGTAAAGGTGCTCCTCTCTTACCTTGATGGAATTGAGTTTGTTTATTCTTGGTCTGTAATTGTTGGGGTCTCTTCTAAAAGTGATTTCAAGCTGAGATAAAAACTTATTCATTCCAGCCAAAAGAGTCTGTGGACTGTTAAAAGAGAAGAATATTTTGGCTACATTTTCAGAAGTATTACACTATACAATTACAGGCAACTTTGAGCTCCATCCTGAGTTCACTCAGGGCTGGAAATGCAAATGTGAGCTGCGTTTGATGTACCAGGCTGTGCTACATTTTTAGTCAAACCTTGTCAGAGATGCTGCTGAAAGATGAGAGTAGTACCTCAGTGTGGCTTTCAGCCGTGACCTTTGCATTCTTTTTATTTTGTATCTACATGTGTGTGCTGGCACACTTGCTTATATTCAAAAAAAACCCCAACCCTTGCACCATAAGCAAAATCGAACAAAGCTCATAACTTTCTCAGCATCAGTGTATGATTGAGATTTTTGAATTCCAACACGTGTGTTCTTGGAAGGAATACCATCAAAACCAGGAGAGCAGGGAGTTGCAGACACATGGCAGACCAACGTGTTTATTTCATCTGGCTTGTGCCAAGTACTCACTGTTCTAAAAGCCTGGTTTCTGATAAGGCTGCTCATCAAAAAGTCTCTGTAATCTACATGAAATTATTTACAAGAACAAAAGTAGGTGTATCAAAAGGGGCAGCTTTGAAAGAGTAAAACAATGCACACTGCATGTTACTGTCAAGACTTGCCCTTCACTACATCTGCATACAGGTACCATTAATACACTGCTTTCTTTTAATAGAGCTGAAAGTTATTTTCATGAGCACCGTTTACAGTTGGTACTTTTTGTTTCCTTACTACTGATTCCACTTATTTGATCTCTTCTGATTGTAATTTAGCCATTGTGAAGTTGGCTTAAGGCTGGTCTAAGCCAGGAAGTGGTCTAGTTCTTGAAGGTTTCGTTAGGTTCTCCAACCCTGCCCCAACTCTGGTCTAGGCAGCCTGTAAGTGAGCATCAATCCCATTTTCTGTTCCATGATTCAAAACCAAAGTCAGAACCCTCAGGACAGCCATGGGTGCAACTTAAATTTCCATAGGCAGGGATGACAATCTTGCTTACTAATCCCAACAAGTCTCTTACCTGTTTGCTAGGGTGTTCTTGGAAGGAATGCCATCAAAAACAATCACACGATCAGCAAGATATGTAGCCATGATAAAATCATGTTCTACCACAAAAGCTGTTTTTTTAGCATGGAGAATGAAACTGAAATGAGGGGGAAAAAGAAAAGAAGAGAGAGTAATGTGAACTCATTGTAATACTACTGCAAATTTCAGTTCCTTCCCCGCCATGTGTACTCACCGTTTAATGACTCTGGCAGCCATCAGACGCTGTTCAGAGTCCAAATATGCTGAGGGCTCATCAATCAGATAAACATCTGCAGGTTTACCCAGACAAAGAGCTAACGCCACTCGCTGCAACTCACCACCAGACAGTGTCTGAACCTGGTGGTGTGGGGAGAAATGAGGCCATGCTTAGTTCAGGTACAGGTTAAGAGTTAAGACAATTAGGATGTTGATTCAAGCAATTAATACCTCCTGGTCAATGATGTTTTCTATCTGAAGAGGTTTCATCACGTCAGTTACAAACTGGGGGTGTGTATAGGCATCTCTGATCTTCTCGTGCAGCAGCTGACGGACACTTCCCTAGCAAAAGGAAAATGTTGCTATTCAGTTTTATGCACCACAAGAAAACAAGAAGAAATAGAATAAAAAAAACCCATGTAAAATAAATATAAGACTAAAAAAATTTCTATCTCTGCATTTTGTAGCAAATGTAAGACTTAATAAATAAGGCTGAAACGTACCGTAGATTTAGGGCTGATTTTCTGTGGTTTGTAGCTGACATTTAGGACTGGGACCTCACCTATAAAAAGACAAAATTAATATTGTAAACAAGAGCCTTTCCAGTATCTTTAAAACAGGTTTCAGCTAAGGTATTACACATTACCTCCTTCATCAGGTGTAAGTCTTCCTGCAAGCATTCGGATAAATGTTGTTTTGCCAGTTCCTAAGTTAAAATACAAGTTACAGATTAATCACTTTTTAGTAAATTAGACTTCTAACAATTAAGTCACTGATACAACAACGACTATTTAATAAAGAATACGTTTTAAAATTAGACTGCTTTGAGAACTCAACTATATTAACTTCCAGGACTTACTACTTGCTTTTTCAAATGGAAGCCACATCTTAAAACTCTAAGTTTTTAAACTGGGGTAACACAAACAATGGCATTGTTAACACTCAGTAACTTCACATTCTCTCTAGTCAGGGGACTCATGGTGTGGTATCTTCCCAGGAAACAAACAGCTCAACCTGACTCAAACCCAGTAATTTTGAAGCCTGGCTCCCAAAGTGAAGAAGGGCTTTAGGAGCATATTCAGGGCTGGAGAAACAGTTTCCAACATAAATTGCACTCACCATTTTCCCCTAACATCACCATAATTTCAGAATCGGTGAATTCTCCAGCTACTATGGATAGTTCAAATTCTCCCATCTTTTTTTTCATTCCTGGATATTTGTACATACACATCTTTTTAACCTCTTCTTCGTTAGCTGTCTCAGCTACTTTAAATACCAGAGATGCATCTCGAAACCTTAGATTTTCTGTTGGAACATAGCCATCTAGGAAAATGTTTATGCCTATGATGGGAGGAAAAAAGATCATTAAAAGGGTCTGTAACAAAGTAAAACAAGATGAATTTCAATTCCTGGCTGTAAATTCCATTAAGGTAAGGAGAATGCTGGATTTTAAATGGCATAGTAAAAGAAGCAACAAGACCTCCTCTTTTAAAGTGTGCACATTATGCAAATTGAATGAAGAAAAGCCTTACTAAATTACAGAATGGCTGTAGCAGCTCTTCCTGAAAACCCAAAGTTAGTGATGTGTGTGGGGCTTAAAGGAACTACTGCTGTTGGGCCCATTCTCTCAAAACCAGTTTTTACTGGGTCTCAGTACTACAAGTGGGGTCAATTCAGATGAACACTACGTACCTCTGCACTGTGCAAACTGTCTCCTGCCCTTTCTCTACTACTTATGGGGTCTTTTGTGTAACTCCACTGTTTATAAAACACCTGCAAGTATCAAAGTGATGTCCATAGCAAGAGAAAAAGGGCATTTCATAATTAAGGCTTTTGGGTTGAGTTACACATTTAGAATAATGTAACAGACAAATTCTGCAGAAAATCAAATGGTAGATTTTTCATTGCTGAACTGTAACAGGACGAGGACATGTTTACACAACAGACAACTGGCATTTTGCTGTCTTTTTTGGTCATGTTTGAAAAGAGAAATATGGCAAGAATTACCTTCTCTTACGCTGAAAGGCATGGTAACAACACCATAAGCACTTGGCACACCATACAGGCAGCAGATAAAGTCAGAGAGATAATCCAACACACTTAGATCATGCTCTACAACAATAATGTATCTGAAAAACAGAGCCAGAGAGATGCTTTTTTACTTCAATGCAAAACATTTTTCTTTTTTTCTTACTCTAGTCTTGCATAAACAAGAGCTATCAACATGATTTTTAGTTAATACGGTTTCTTCACTTTATACTAGAAAAGCAGAGAATTCAAATCTCTAACAAGTATTTTTTAAACTGTCCAATAAACTTGTGAATGATAAATTGAAAGTCCATCTTCAGTGTAAACTGGCAGCTTCTTTATGAACAGTAAGTGGAAGGATATTGATTGATTTGAGTGAAAAATACTTAGCACATTTTAAGAAAATAAAAATCTTTGTGAGAAAGGGATGAAACAGCAAAATTCAGCTGAAAAGTAACCACCAGTATTTTCCCATCCTTATTACAAAATTCTGAAACAAGAAACCACAGGAAATAAGTTTCCAAAATGCAAAAGAATAGAATATGACTGACTTGGAATATTTGAAACATCTGTTAGTGTACCATACTGAGAAGTGAGCACTTCTTCTACGGAGATGGACTCGATATTTCTTCCCTCTGTGAACAGTCATGCATTATTACAGTCTGGCAAAAAAAACCATTTGAAGCTTGTATTTACCTGTCAGGGTTTATTAGGGACCGAATAGTAATGGCAGCCTTCAAGCGCTGCTTGACATCCAAGTAGCTGGAAGGTTCATCAAACATGAAGCTAACCCCAAAAGGAAGAGTGAAGTCTTAGTGAATGCAAGCTTTCTACTTATTCAAACATAATAGTAACATTTCAACCAACAAATACATGGAAATAAAAAATTATCATTATTTATACTAAGAAAGGGAGAAAAAAGATTAGAACTGTGCACACCTGCCTTCATTCTCTGTAGACTGTCATGTGAAAGTGAGTTAAGTATTACTTTGCCAGGAGCTCTGACAAAGTTATCAAAAGTTACGAGGAATCAGCAGTTAGGAGTCCCATGCACTCATTCTGAGTTACCTTAATTTAACATGAACTGAAAAGCGCAAAAATACTTTGGAAGACTGGAAGAACATCTTCCAAAGTGAGAACTCTGAACAAGGAAACCCACTTTAAACTCACACCAACTAAACAAAAAACAGCAGCCCAAGCAGAACAAAACCAACCAACCAACCAAAAATTCATCAAAGCAAAAAACCCAAAAGCCCATAACTCTTCTGATCTTGCTTTCTTGGTCCCAAGGAGTCAGGAAACAGCACAGATTGGACAGTCATTTCCTGCTTGCAAGGCAGGAGAGGAGGGACACAAGTTCCAAGAGGTGGGGAAGCAGCTGTACCTTTCTCATTCAGAGAGGCTAAGAGAGGTGTGCTTCCAACAGGATATATTTAGGTGGGATTAGGGAGGTTATGAAGTTGTGATGCTGAAATCTAACACTGGCTTCTGAAATCAGATCCACTCAGGTAAATAAAAGTACACAAAATCCAGAAATTATACATGAAGTAAATATGGTTTTCAGCTGATAAGCTGGAAAAAGTTGGTTTTTTTTTTAATATTTTTTAAACATTATTTACTAATCAATAAATGGTTTTCAATATTTCAAACAAAAGTATTATTGTTAAGAATAAGTGTAAATTCGAGGACCATATTTGAGACAGATTATTAGAAGTAATGTGTAACAGAAGTAAATTAAACATACATATCAGCCTTCTGAATGCAAACAACTGCACAAGCAAATCTCTGAAGTTCTCCTCCTGAAAGGTCCTCAACATTTCTTTCTTTCAGGTGTGTTAAGTCTGCAAATAAGTGGTTAATTTTAGGTATGTTATAACCAACACAACAATCCATATTTTTATTACCTACAGAAATATGTATAAAAATAGCAAACATTCTACAGAGGAAAAGAAAACAGAAAGAGAATAAGCATTCAGTTTATACAGTATCAGTATCATACTGCTAATACTAAGTCACAGCAAGCTGTGGCTTTTCTGCAGCATTAGTTGCATGGCTGCTTCTTATCATGCAGAGGGATTACATTTCTATTTCTTCTTCCACCATATATTTGGTAAAGATTTCTGGCCCTAAACTCTATCAGTTTTGAAAGTGTTTCTTGTCAGACTTGGCTGAATAGTTCTGATTTTCAGGAAAATCAAGTCCCTCAAACCTTACAGCAGAGGGGTGAAGCCAGTATTTTCTAGGCAGTTGAATGAACAGCACATTTCAAGAATAGATTGTGTCACTAAAAAATTAAGTGGGACTCAAAGCCCACGCTCTTGGTGGCACAATGGCAGCCCCACCTTTACTACCCAGTTCCACCAAAGAGAATACTATTGTGAATTTAGCAACAACAAAATTTAGTAACAACTAAATACAAAACACCTACAAAACATTACCAGGGCTGGACTATGCAGATGTTCTTATTAATTGTATTAATCTCAAAAGTCAGTGTTACTCCCACTATAATTAGACATATACAAGCTTCGGAGGGAGTGTGGTACACTAGGATAACACTTTCTACATGCCGTGGTTCTCCCAAGGGGGATGCTAAGATTTTGCCACACCTTGTGAGCAAGCAAGAGCAGCAGATGTTAAGTGGAATTTTTCTGGATTTAAAAACAAGCACTTTCTAGTATGAAACAGAAACTGTATTAGATTCTGTTAACTACCATGTATCAACTAGTTTGCCACCAGAAAGTATTATTTGTGCTATTTATACTACAGCATGCCCTAGGCTTTACACTAAAGCCTTTTTACTTTTTTCTATTTTCCTGAGTTGGTATAATTTACATGTTCTACCACATTCTGGTAACTTGATTTTTCAGTAAATATGAACTTCTCAAATGCTTTAAAATTTGACTGACAAAATTACTTACCAAGCTGCTGACATACAACAGCTTGTGTCTTGGTTTCATCCTTCCTATCCAGAATGGATCCCACTGTTCCCTACATGATAAATAATAAAAAAAAACCACCCAACATTAAAAATTTCAGACAGTTCTGAATTATGCTGCTAAATAAAACCTTTAATCACAAGAGAAGTACTACAGAAGAAGCTCCCAGCTTTTTATTAACTCATGAAAGGTCTCACCTTTGCAGCTTTAGGGATCTGGTCCACATACTGAGGTTTAATGATAGCTTTAAGGTCATCTTCCAGGATCTTGGTAAAATAATTTTGTAATTCAGATCCTCGGAAGTAAGTCAAAATTTCTTGCCAGTCAGGTGGATCCTGTGACAAAATTAAAGCCTGGGTTTACTTATACCATTAAAAACATAATAAGAAACCCTAATTTTAAATTCCAATCAATAAGGCAAATAGAATATGCTTGTAAGATAACAAACAAAAAAAAACAACCCAAAAACATTCTAAAAACAAAGTTTAAAGATTTTTTTTTTCCAGGTATCACTAGCCTTAAAAAAAGAAAAAAAATCGCACAGGTAAGAAGCTACTGGACTGAAACAACTTCATGGGGAAAATGACAGCATGGATTAGCGTAACTACACTACAGCTAATCCAAAAGAAAAGGATTGGAATGATAAAAGCACAAACTTGCACAGAAGATGCAATAAAATTTGGTAATTTTCTCTGCTTCTAGCAAACATTTCCAAGGAAACAGAATGAGAAGACAAAGCAAAAATGACAAGCTGAAAAAGAAAGGGACTATTCAGAGCACTCACCCAGGAAAAGTCCCCCCCTTGCACAGTGTACTACTCTGAGGGGTGCTGAGTTAATTACTGATGATAAACAGTATGGAATCAGACTGACATAGTCATATTTCCAAACCAAGCAAATACACAGAGGAAATGCTTCATCAGTTTTAGAGCAGAAGCAACATGGAAGATTCAATTCATACCACGTGTTTCTGTGGTCATACTGATATGGCTCCTTCACAGCAAAGTCTGATTTTGGAAGCATGGTAATTCAATTAAGTACACATTCAGAAAGTCAAAAGTTTTGCTATTTCTGCAATACTACCACCTGAAACAAGAAGTCCACAAAATAATATAAACCAAACTTGAAAGAGAATGTAAAATGTAGCTGGGAAATATTTATTTCTTTGCAGCTTTAGGTGGCAGCCATGAAATGAATAGTTTATCAAAACATTACTCTTTCAGGTAAAGAAATTGCTGAAGAAAGTTTGAACACACTTGTTCTTACAAGTGCTTCTTGAAGGACAAAACTGTGCATCAGAATTCAATTGTCCCTGTGCAATTTGAAGGTAAGAAAGTGGTATCTGAAATACTGATAAGAGGAATACTACTAGTAATTTATGCCTTTTCTCTAATAGTATTTACTCTTTGGAGCAGTGCTAGGCAAAGAAGCCCTGGTAAAATACTTTGCTCACTGTTGTAGTTTGACTTGGAGTACATACATAGGAAAATGGATTATGAATTCCCATGAATACCAGTAGTTACAAGTTGTTGTAAGTCTGGTTCTCAAAAAATCTTATGTCTAAGTAACTAGCAACATGAAGAAACTAAGGATTTTCAGAGCTCAGCATTAAACTGTACAGTGGGAAATATCTTCAACCACAACTTACATACTAACAACATACTTTATGAGAAATCCTCCTCAAAAGAATCAAAGATAAAAATGCCTAGGAAATCACAAGGATACACGGTAAGTGCTCATAGACCCTACGGATGTTCAGATAAAAACAAAGTTAACTTAAAAGAAACTCCAAAACTTGAGCTACAGAAATCCCTCATGGGAACAGGTAAATTGTGCAGGGAGAAAAGCTTGGCATTTTTTAAAGACTGGTATAAAAAAAAACCCAAGCCCTTAAGTGTGACTTCAAGACAGAAACCTACCTCTGATATTTATCTTTTGTGAGTTACAATTATAATTAATATCCTGATCTTTCTTGAGAGATATATACAATTTGCAAGAAAGCCTTTGTTATCAATAACCTTCTACTATTGCTCCTGTGTGGAGTAGGTCACTGGCTGTTAACAGGGAAAGTGCCAAGATCCTCACAAATACAAAAAATTCAGCCCAAAAATATAAACACAGCTATCTAGAATGCCAACTCTATTTTATTGCTGATACATACATCATATTTTCCAAGATTTGGCTTCTGTTTTCCTGCTAAAATTTTCAAGGCAGTTGATTTTCCAATACCATTGGTTCCAACCAATCCCAGTACTTCACCTGGACGAGGGATAGGCAACCTGTACACAACATTGATAACTCTGTGTTATATGAATGTCATCAGACACCAACATTTAGTAGTCAAGTAAATGTTACAACCCATTTTCAGACTTTCTCATTATTACAGCCTACTTTGTTAACTTGCAAATATTTAACTCAAATTCTATCAAATTCCTTAAAAATAGAAGATCATAAGAAATATTTAAGGGCAGTCTGTTTTTCAATAGGGGCTGTGTAAAATAATCCCTAACACTTTATTTCATTATAATACTTTTTACTAAGAAAAACGTAATTAACATTCTAAAAGGAAGCTACTGGAGTAAGAACCAAGAACACTTTGATATGCACTGTGTTTACACTATCAAAAACTTGGATTTTTTGTCTCTTTTACATTGATATTTGAAAAATAAAATACCTGTGAAGTTTGAAGGCATTGGCACAGTATCTATGCGTTGTTTCTTTCTCCAGGTTGCTAGGTAAGTTAACAATTGACAAGGCTGCAAAAGGACATTTCTGGAATTGAAATGAATTAGAGATTATTAGTGCACACAACAATTTATTAACAAAAGACTATGTTTTCTACTGCACCCAGCTGTGCATTTACATTTTTAAATGGACTTGTACCAAATTTCCTTTACATGGCCAACCTGCCAAGGAAGTCCTATACCACATTTTTCCAATTAATCGTCAGCAATCCAGACTGTCTGTCTACAATACAAATAAGGCACACTGCATATATCCTCCACCTCTTTCACAAAAAACATCTTTCTGCTGCTGTCTACAGACACAAACAAACAAAAAACCCAAACAAAGCCAAGCAAAAACAAAGCCACAGCAAAGCCCACACCCTGCAACCCAACCAGTTCAGTCAAGTGACACAGCTCTTCACTTTCTATGAACAGTAACAGTTAACTTGGTCTGATCAGTCCAGGAAAGAAAACTGCTTTTTCAAGTTACAGTATGCATTATTAAATACAGTAGCAAAATAAGGAACATTTAGCACTTAAAATAAAGCAGTTTAACATTTACCTTGATGCAAATACCACAACCAATACAAAGTGTTTCTGAAATCCATGCTATTTTGCTCTGAGATGTGACTTCTATGCAAAGTTTTCCTGGTGAAAAAAATTAAGATAAGGTCAATAAAGTTTCTGGTGAATCAGAATTCCTGCCTACTAAATTCCACAGAGGAACATGTAACTGATGAATGTTCACTAAAGCTTTATATCATCTAAAGGGTTGAAAACTGTCATTATTACTAGGAATTGTTCATGCTTTCAGGGATATTTCTAAAGGCTTTACGAAACAAAATCTTGAATGATACACAAAAACCTAGCAATTACAAAAAGCTCATTCCTTCTAGTAGAACTTGATTTAAAACGTCTCCAATTGCTTCAATACTTTGTTACATTGTATCTCTTACCCATTCGAACCACAGGACAACTTTTCTTGCATTCCTGACGACATTTCTTTGGCTTACACTTGTCATGGTTGACTATAGCAATTCTTGTTAATTTGTCTGCCATAATGCACAATTTAGGGTTAAACACATACACCAATTATGACAAGGAGTAGTGGGAGTCTTCCAGACCTTCAGGAAAAAAAAAAGAAAAAACCCCATGTTACTGACAGTACAGAGACCACACATGTCCTAAGTTATTACTAGTGGAGTGCAGAGATGAAAAATGCAAAATTATTTGATTTTTCCTCCTCTAAGCAATGTGGCAAACAGAGCAAAGTCAGAGATACACATAACAAGGATACTGATGTGTAGATAACTGCACAAATTTTTAACATCAACTTTCCATCCCATTACTATTTTTCCAGTGCAAAAATAAAATTGTGATATTATCTAAAATGGATTTGTTTCCAAAAAAAGCACGTTGTAGTAAGAATGTAAGAATCTATACAGCTGCAAATTCTAGTTTCACAAGCTGCCTTGTGTAAAGCACCCTTGTTCACTGTCAAATTGTGACTACAACTATTACTCCAAGAATATGATTAGAATTTACATTTATAAACTGTATGCCAATATTCTGTATTAAAGGATGAAAACAGAGTAAAATGGAAAACAGCTTTCAAAGTGAAAATTTGTAATTGTATATAAAAAGTAAACCAGGCAACGTGAGCAGACATACACGATGATGTTTGATTCTTTAGTCTTGAGTTTCATTAGTATTTGAATAACTACAGTTACATTCTGCATTTCCTAATATGGTATCAATGCCTATAAAATATTTCAATAAAAATAAGTAAAATTCTTTATAAAGAACATCGAAAGGCTCTGCAAAGGGATGTGGCCAAGCCGGATCCATGGGCTGTGGATCAGTAAGGCCGAATGCTGGGTCCTTGCCCACAACAACCCAAGGCAGTGCTACAGGCTGGGGCAGGCTGGTGGAAAAGGACCTGGGGGTGCTGGTCAGCAGCAACTGAACATGAGCCATCTGTGCCCAGGGGGCCAAGAAGGCCAATGGCATCCTGGCTTGGATCAGCAATAGTATGACCAGCAGGACCAGGGCAGGGATTGTCCCCTGTACTCGGCACTGGTGAGGCCACACCTCGAGTGCTGTGTCCCATTCTGGGCCCCTCACTGCAAGAAACACATTGAGGGGCTGGAGCGGGTCTGGAGAAGGGCGATGGAGCTGGGGAAGGGTCTGGAGCACAGGGCTGAGGAACGGCTGAGGGAGCTGGGGGCATTTAGCAAGGGAGGCTCAGGAGAGCCCTTATCACTCTCTACTGCTTCCTGAAAGGAGGGTGTAGCAAGATGGGGGATTGAGCTCTGCTCCAAAGTAACAAGAGACAGGACAAGAGGAAACAGCCTCAGATTTAACCAGGGGAGGTTTAGATTGGATATTAGGAAAAATATCTTTGCTGAAAGGTGGACAAGCATTGCAACAGGCAGCTCAGGGAAGTGGTGGAGTCACCATCCCTGGAGGCATTTAAAAGACATGTAGATGTAGCACTCAGGGACACAGGTTAGGAGGCAGCGCTGGGTTGATGGTTGGATGCAATAATCTTGGAGATCATTTCCAACCTAAAAAATTCTATAATTCTGTGGAGTACAAGATGATTAAATATTCCTGAAATAACAAATAAATGCATCCAAAGATGTGAAATTACGACTTGTATTCCTCTCTATAACCCCCTCTTTCCTTGCTTAGCTTTTTGTAATTGTACATTGACAAGCACTGGATAGTACTGGGACCTTGTACAGCTGCAGAAAGTGGAGGGAAGGGCAGAGAATTTTACATTTAAGTCTTGATAGATAAACAAGGTGCAATGTGTTTCAAAGTACATTTGTATTTCCATTACTGTATTCACTCATAGTACTGAAAATAACAATAATAATGACTTTTGTGCTCCTATGAACAAGGCACACCTAAGGACAACTCCCTCCAGCTCCAGAACAACAAAGACAACTGAATTATGAGGCTCTTGGAAGATTTTAAGATATTACAGGTGAATTTTTTTTTTTGTTTGGTCAAAAAAACCCCATGAAGTACAAAGCGTTTCCATCTCACCACCACTAAACAAAGGGATGGCAACCCTACAGATGATGCATGTTCAAAATCATTTCAATGCAGTATCAGCAGTTCAATGATATAACTGGGAAGCAGTCTGGAAATACTTCAGGTTTCCACACAATCCAAAGGTGCAGTTGCATCCAAAGGATTCCAACATTTCTAATTAAAGGAAGTATTTTCTGTTGGATGTCCAGTTCACCTTTGCTTCACCAAACCAAAGTATCCTGCAGTGGTTTACAGACTATATTTACTACATATGGCTATTGGATGAAGAAAGTTTGTGACTTGCAAACCCCCCAAAGGAAGCAAGAATAAAATAGGTGTATGGCACATTTATCATGTTAAACTCTACCCTTCCATAAACTTCAGCTGGAAGGAATCCTCCAGATACTACTGCAATATGAATGGAAGGAAGATGGACATCTAACAGTCAGCAAAGGTCAGAAAAGCAAACGTTATTGTATCCTTAAATCCATTACTACCATAGTTATGAACACTTTAAGTGGTTCCTTTTAAAAGTGGTAGTCTTATTCCTTTATGTAATTTCCAAAGTATTTTAAAACTTTTGTCAAAAGATATTCTTTATCAGCTATAAATGAATGTTACTATTAGTCACGCTGCCAACCTTACTGAGCTAGTTTCTACTTGTATTTCATTTTTTTCTTTACTATTTTAAATTTCCCAAGCCAGAAAGCCCCATTAACACAGCTGATGTTTTCAAATAAATGACCGAATATTTAAAAAAAAATAAAAGGTGATTTAACAATCCTGTATTGTCAGACCAGACTGACAAAGTAGGGCTGAACATTGAAATTACATCCGTAGGCCAGGGCAAGAGGCATGGTATAATGACTCTGCAGTTCTTACTTTAATACACGAGAAAACAAGAAACTGAAAGCCTTATTTTAAAGGACTATAACGATGTCTGAGTCAGGGTAATTTTCTTGGGGACAGATACCGGTTATTGTCATCACTTCAAATAAAGATACATTCTTTGGGAAGCCATCCCAGTGCTTTTCATTAAATTCCTGCAGTTTACAGTGCAAAGAGCATGTGGGAGTGAATCACTCCCTCTCTGTTTTCCCATGGGAAGTGCCTAACCTGGGTCAGCCCTTTCTCCAAGGCCTGAGCAGACAGACAGACCACTGTGGATCTTCCACCTGAGCTCTAAGCAGCAGTGAACCAGTTCTGTGGGTTCCACAGGTGAGCTCCTGTGGAAGACAAACCTGCCGTGGCTCAGCAGGCTGCCCTCCCCAGCCCCCCAAATCCTGCTGGAGGTTCCTGCTGAGCAGTGCCGAGAGCAGCCCAGACATCTCCCCTCAGCCACTCCCCTTCCAGCTGGGGTTTAGCCTGGAGCTGCAAAGCAGAGGAGTGGGACTGGGCTGCTCTCAAACAAGGCAAATATGGCTTGAAACAAGCAATTCTTGCCAACTTTCTCAGCAAGCCTTCCACAGTCTTGGCGGGATAATCAGACTGAAGTTTATACTCACTGCTGAATCAGACTGTGGCTGGTAAGCAATGAAACAGCCCAAGTTTGGGGGTTTTTTCTAATTCTAACTTACATGGGAAAATGCCCATCTGTGGTGAATAGTTTTGAAGGGGTCACAGACTTAAGTATGTATACTAAGCATTTATTAGAGTACTTGGTGGGGGGAATAGAAGCAATGAAGCAGCATGGAGACATCCACTCCTCCCACTTTGCTCCCATCTACATGACAGAAGTGTCAGTTTATCCAAAACTCTCTAGTGGTCTTAACCACTTTCAGAAAAAAAATATTTGTGACTCCTGTAACTTCTGCAATATTTCCAGGACTGTGGAATGTCTACAATGACAACTGTCCATGAGAAAAGATAATAATTTATACTTAGAACTCAGAAACAAATAAATAAACTGTCCAAAACCAGACTGAACTCAAGTTACACATTCACATACCAAGTTAGCTAAGTGGCATTTAAATTAACATATGGAATAGGATGGTCTGATTCCAAGGAGCAGAAGCAGAACTCTCAGGACACTGAACACAGATTAGCAATGTTACAGAACAGCACGGCTGTAACTGTGCAGTGCAGTCAGCAGTTTAGGGGCAGGAGAAACTGGTACTCAGAAGCATTTGACTTCATGACTGCACTCCTTTCCATTTCAAGAAGAACAGAATAAACAACTGAGTATGAAAATATTCATTTACTACTAACTACTGGAGTAAAGAGTTGCTTTGAATTAGTGAATGATGATGGAGTGGCAGCAGAAAATCTTCCCAGAAAGGACTGACAACACAGGTGGAAGAATGAGAGAATGACTAAAAACTTCTGGCTAGAGAAAAAAAGATGTTCTAAAAACCTTGGCAGTATCATTGCTTGAGGCCAAAAGCTGTATATTATGTTCAATTATGTCATTTAATACAAAAAACCGAACATGTCTAAAAATAAGACACAAAACATATTATCACAACCACTCTAAGTCAGCATTCTTAGGCTGTCTGACACAGCTGCTGCACCCCGTGACACACCAGATTACCAAAAAAAAAAAAAAAAGCACACATGCAGACCTTGCTATCTGTCACAGAAGGCAACAGCCATGAACGATCTGCAGAACACGAACAACGTGCTTGCATTAAAAATATTTATTTCTTTCACAGGCATTAGAGCTAAATCAGAATTCACTAAGTCAAGGCAATTATGACTGAGAAGGAATTGAAATGGCACTGAATTATTCAGACTTAAACAAAGAAAAATTAAAACATTAAAAGTAAATGAAGACTGAAACAGAACCAGAGACCATTCAACAAAAGATGTGAAGGCAAGGTCTGGGTTCAGAATTCTGCCATACTTTAGCTGCTTAGCACAAAAACAGTGAACATTTCATAAAATTACATTGCATCAGACCTCAAAGAGAAATGCTGTGGAAAGAAGTGAGGATGAGCAGCATTTCCAGCTGCCATTGAAAAAAAGCTGAAGAATTGCCTCTAAATTCCATTGCTGATGGACTGACTACATACAGCCTATCATAACAAGAACAAGAAAATTAAGAACTAGAATACCCAAAGAAAATTTAAACGAAAGATAAAACAGATTTTCAAACTGCATATGGGAGATCACCACAAGTTTCAAAGCAGAAACAATAGTAAATGACATAAGAACAAACAAAATCTACCAAGAATTAAGAACTAGTGTATGCTTAAGGTTTTGACATTTGTTTTAGAAACTGAGGCAATGTAAAAAAAGAAGTTTAGACATGCCCAAATTTCCCTACTGTATTAAATCATTATGTTACTCATAAGAGACGACATGAATAAGAAAATATAATGTTAACATGAAAGCATATGGTCAAATATACTGACGCTGCACAACGAGTGGGTGTGTTTAGCTTGTGCTGAGCAGTATTAATTATCACTCAATCTTTAACATTTCCCCTTAACATGAAGTGAAATGCGTGAGAATAAACCCATAAATTAGCAATCTAATGAAACTAATGAAAGTATTTCACGACCACTGGTTTATGACTGCAGTTTAGAGAAGGAACCACAGCAGGGAAACTTAAATTAGGGCCTGAAAACTGTCACAGGAACTTGCAAGTGAAACATCCAAGTGCATTCCAGGGAGGAAACACCACCATGGTCCTTGAAAAAAGCCCTGCCGACTTCTTTTGTTTTTACACATACCTCGTGGAAAACGGCCTTACCCTACCATCTTACTGCACCTGCAAGAAGGCTTGATCTCACCGCCCCACAAGCATCCACGTGGATATCAGCTTCTCCCAAAAGAAGGCAAAACACGGCTTTCCCCCCCACCCCGAGGAGGAAGTTCCCCGTTTTCCCAGGAGCAAAATGCCGGCGTTCCCTTTCCCAGGGCCGGGCCACCGCCACCACCGCCAGCACACGAGGATCCCGCGCTGCATCCACAGGGAAGCCATTCCCGCGGCCCGGAGGAGCAGCAGCAGCGGGAACGGCGCTCTCTGACCCCGGCTGGCACAAAACCCGAGGCGCCGGGGATGACGTACCGCGTGTGCAGGCAGTGCCGGCCCGGGCCGTGCCCACGCCGGCAGCGAGCCCCGATTCCCGGGAGCCTCCGGCCCTGAGGCCCGGGCGGGGCGGGGTCGAGTCGACCCTTCTCCCACGGTGGATCGGGCGAGGCCGCCGCCCAGGCCGAGCCCAGCAGCGGCGGCGGCCGGGCCGACAGCACGGTATGATGGAGGGGGGCCCGTTCCCTACCGCCTCCATTGCCGTGCGGGAAGGTCGGAATTCCCCCCGGCGTTACTTACCGGGAGCTGTGAGGGGGAANCAACGTGCTCGCGCCGCCGCCGCCACCCGGCCAAGATGGCCGTCGGCTCCGGGGGGCGGGGCCTGAGCGCGCGCCACGGAGAGGAGGGGAGGGAAGGGAAGGGAAAGAAGGGAAGGAAGGGCGGCCCTCACCATGGAGATCTCGAGGGCGGCCGTGCGGAGGGGGCGCAGCCTGTCGGGGCGCGGTGCGGGAGGCACCAGCCGTCCCGGTTCCCTAAGCCCGCCCTGCGAGGGGCGGCCCCGCTCCGAGGGGAGCCCCTGGGTTGGCACGGCGCGTTCCCAGGACGGAAGGGTCTTGCCGGCCTCTACCTCCACTGGCTAGATGGTCAGGGCAGCAGCAACAGTTAGAACGGCTGCTCCTTTTCTCAAGGAAAGGTGTTGCCATTCCCTTTCACGACCGTGGTTTCAGCATTAGGAACCGAGCTCCAAAATCGGATCCTCCCGGGGATTGATACAACGCGAAAGGTACCAAGGTAGAATGGTCTTGCTGGCCTTTACCTCCCCTGGGCAGCTGTCATCTGCACCTGGAATACTGGGGCTTTCATTCCCATCGGGAAGAACTGTCACTCTCTTTCAGGAGCCCATCACCTCAATAAGGATACCACTCCCAGTAATAATTATGTCCAAGGATTTGCTCCCTCACAAGGGGTGCCACGACACCAAGGTCTTGCTGGCCTTTACCTGCCCTGGGCAGCGTGTCATCTGCATCTGAAACTCTGGGACTACGCGCTTTCCTTCCCGTCGGGAAGCACTTCCAAGAGCCCACCTCAGGAACTCGGATTCCATGGCCAACACCGAATACGTCCCAGGATCGCTCCCACAGCGGGATACCCGGGACGCGGCGGTCCCGCCCTGCCCCGCCCAGCGCGTCGTGTGAGGGGCGGCCCCGGCGCCTGAGGGGGAGCGGGCGGGGCTGCGCGCGCGCACTGCGGCCCCTCCGTCCTGCGCTGCGGCGGCGGCGGCTCCCGGCGGGAGATGGTGGGAAAGGTGGGAGGTGCGGGACTACCGGGGCATGAGGGAAAGAGGAGGAGGGAGAGGAAGAAGGTCTAGGCCGGGCAGGGGCTCGGCTGGCTGAGGCGGCGTGTTTGCGCTGGGTCCGGGGGCTGCCCAGCCGGGTCCCTCCCGCGGAGCGTGTGGGGGTCTCGCATCGCCCCCGCGGCCGGAGGGGCTGGGGATCCGGCGGGGCCGGTGTGTGCCGTGAGTAGGTGCTGCTGCTTTATTTCCGATACTAAAGCGGTTTGTAGGCCTGGGGGACACGGCCGCAGTATAGTGTTGTAAACCTGGTTAATTTTCCTTATGTTTATTTATAATTGTTATAATTAATATTAATTGAAAGCCCTACAAACAAGTCGTGGGGAGACGGCTACCAGTTGGTTTTTCAAAGCGGCTTCATCCTCTGCTTGCTCTGGCTTTTCACGACAGCTTCCACCTAGTATTTACACTTTACACTCCTTGTAAAGATGTACTCGCCTCCTTTAAGGAACAGCTTGTAGCCTTACCAGGTAGCTTTGGAAGTCTGGCCTTTCACAAATATATATTTTAAAAGAAGTATTTTTTTAGATTGATTCGGAATCCATGTAAAAAATTGCTAATACAATTCTCTTAATTATCTTTGTTTTTAGTGAAATATATTTGTGGCAATGAAAGACTAGTAATTTTCACGAATAGGCTTAAAGCAATGCACTGGAGGCAGGGTAAAAAGAATAAATTTATTAAAGTTGTATTGAGAGAATAATCTGAGAGATCAAATGTACAGGTGAGCTAGTTAAAATAGGGTGCTGCTGAATGCTTACTATCATTATTAAATTTTAATTAAACATTAGTAATTTGAATGTTCAATCTTCCCTCTGTGTAAAAAATAGGAAGCATAGTGAGAGTCTGGTTTTCAGGTATATCTTGAGATCTCTAAAGGCCTTAGATCAGCAAGGGTCCGGCCAAAGAAAATGAGAGCTGGGACAAGAGCTTGTGAGGTAAAATGAGCAGTGCAGTTAAGAAAGTCAGGGAATGTGAGGTATGAAATTCCCTTGTGTTAAGAACAGGAAAAACAGTCTTATGGATGTTGCAAAAATGCTGAGGTAGTCAGTACAGCCTTTGGTCAGCTTTCCTGGAAAGGCTGTAGTCAGATATTTGCTAAAACGGAATAAAATTATATGATTGGAATGCAATCAGAGTAATACTTCTTAAAAAAAAAAAGAAAAGCCAGGTGAGCTCTGATCCTTTGAAGGATTCTGAGGAGGTGGTTTGAGAAGGGAATCTGTCAGTAAGCAGAGAACAATTAAAATCAGTGTGCACACAGGAAATATTCTGGTGTGGTTTGTTAAGAGTAGTCGAGATCAAACTTTTTTTTACAGTAGCCAATGCACTTAATAAGGAAGGAATATGAGGGGTCTGTCTTGAGTTTTACAGGATTTCTGCCGTTGTTCAAGCTATTGAAATGTGCTCTAAAAAGATATTTTTAAAGATCTTTTTTTAAGAACTTTTGAAGCTGACTTGTAAATAATTAACTTCTAAACAGGAGTGTCATGAAACTTGCTCCTGGAGAGTTCAGTTTTGAGTGTATTTTCACTGTTTTCCTGTAATGTCAAACAGGAAATTGGAAGGATTGCAAGAACTGTACAGCTAAGGGTTGGAATTAAAAACCACCTTGAGAAGATCGGTAGCAGGTTGGAAATCAGTGTAACTTAGCTCAGTTAACAAGAACTGAGGGAGGAAGAGAACGCAGGAATAAAAAAATCAAAGGCCTGATTAGTGGAAAAAGTATCAGTGAACAGCAAACAGTATCCCAAAAAATACTGCATTTGAGCACTGTAGTGCATAGTAAAACAAATATTGGTTGAGGTTTATTTTCTTTCACCTAGCCTGGTGTTGCTTTGTCACGTTAACAAGTGTGAGTAAAAATAAAGACAAGGGAAGTGATTACTCTGCTGAAAAAGTGCCTTAGCTAAAATGGTCTGGTTATTTTTTTAAACAATAGTACTGGATACCTAGACTCCGCAAAAATATTGGGTTTATAAAACCTTGTGAGGGGAGTTTGAAAGACATAGACACTCTAGAAAGGAAGAAACTAAGAGCAGATTTGATGAGTGCCCTCACAGCAATAAAAGGGTTGCTATGTAAAAGCCGGTGATTAACAAGTCTTTGAGTTCTCTGTAGAGTAAGAGATGCTTGTTTTTAGAAGGTGATACTTGATTTGGGTGCTAAAGGACAGCATTTAGCTTTTAGGTTGATGAAACCTGAAGCTGGCGGTCCACAAATCTATTGCTGGAGAAGTAAATGTCTGGACAGACATCTCTTGGGCACACTCTAGTCTCTGAAAGGCCTTTACAGGTGTGTGTTTAAACAGTTCCGTGCATACAACGTGGTGGAATTAGAAGTTTTAATAGGGGAAAGCTGCTTTGGAATCTGCAAGTTTCCTTGAGCCTGGATTTTTATGGAGCTTTAGTAGGAAAGGCCCATGATGTATCCTTCAGCGTCTCCTCTCGGGTGTGTTGTGTGCTTACAGAAGGGTTTGCTTCCAAGTGTGCACCTTTTAAAGGTGCCTCCTGCTGGTGCACTGGGAACAACCTGGCTGGTTTGGTTGGGAAAGGCAGGCTGTCCAGCCATTTAAATCCATTTCACTCTGTTCATAAACTGGACTTGCTAAAACATCTTCAATTGACTGTTACCTCACAGGGATAGGATATTTTCCGGAAAAGAGCAAACTTCTCTGAGGAAGATGAGGGATAAAGGGTTCAAGGAAGGGGGAAAAAGGCTGCTGCTTTTCTTGATCAAAGGATGTGCAAACCACAGAGTGGAAAATAGCAAAATGAAAGTGTGGCCTTGATCATGTCATTAAGACATTCATATATTCACACTGTTAATAAGGAAACAGCAGCCTGTTAATGATCTTTGAAATAACTGAATTGGAAGATCAGAGATGTTTCCAGCCAATGCTTCTAAAGATACAGTGTGTCTTTCCATTTTTCAGCACATGTCAAGGAGAAGGGCTTCTAGAAAAATTAGTTGTTTTTACACAGCCTGAAAAAGCAAAGAAAAATTTTATTAGGTGACTGAAATACCTTTCAGAGCTAAGTATTTGTGTCTCATTTAAAACGAGGTACTTTTACTTCTGCTAGTAAAATCCAGAAGTGTTACTTGAGTGAGCTGGCCTGTTGCTGCACTATTTTTCCTTAGTACTTCTATCAGCTTTCAGGTTTTAAAGTTCTGAGAGTATTTGGGAGCTTCAGCAAAGCTATCCAGAATGTATTGTTCTTGAGCAGGAGTTCTGTCATGAAAATTTGATTCATTTAGTTCAACCACTGAAATTTTTGAGTCTTTCTTGTCATTGGTACACAATATGTGACTGATTTATTTGCCAGCAGTGGTTTGGAGCTGAAATTTTAGGGGTTGAGTAGCTTTGCCTGTTAAATAGAAAGAAACAAGCTCAGTTTGAAACAGTAGGAAACTTGAGTGGTGTTTCTTGCTGGATGTTTCAGACCCCCAAAATGTAATGCCTCAAACTTTTGAGAACCAGTGCAATGCAAATCTTGCATTATTAAGTTATTTAAAACTTTGCTGTATGTACTGAAGCTTGTAAGAAATCTCAACATAATTGTCTTAAGGGATTCTGCATACTTTAAAAATTCCAGTAATTTTTTTCTAAAAGCATGTGTAAACAACTTTGTGATGTAATCTGAGTGAACAATGTAATTTCTGTGATTTACCTTTGGTGGGTTTTGATGGGTTGTTTGCATACTCCTTGCATCTTAAGGGTGGGATTTGGAGTTTTTCATTCATTTTTTCTTGAAGTCAAAGGAGTGTCAAGACTTGCTGGTGATAATATTCAAAAGATGTTTTCTATTATGTTTTTGAGATGTGATCACTTGAATCACAAGTGAACAATTTAGCTTTACTTTGTGAGGTTGAATTTTCTATTGTATATTTTTAGACGTCGGAAGAACAGTATTTTTGGTGTCTATATAAATCTGAGGATTAAAATGAATGCTACTCAACCTCTTAGTTCATTGTCACAAAAGTAAAAAAAAAACTGTACAGAGTTTGGACTAACTAGTCATTTGAGCTTTAAAATTCACAAGTCCAGGAAAATAGTCTCCCCAATGCTTAATAAACATACTTTGAATTTTGGTGCAGCATGGGGGTTGGACTAGATGACTTTTGAAGGTCCCTTCCACCAGTGCAAAGCATTCTCTGAAAAATGTTTGTTTTTCAAGTAGCTGTGAAGTAAATGTTTTGTAATTTTATTCCAAATTTTTTTTATTTAGATGACATTAGGATTAAGATAGCTGTGAATATATATGTGATATCTGTAGGATTAGCTGTGTAGTGTCCAACTTCTCTTCTGAGAGGACGGTGTTTGAACAAGGGTTTTGTCTGCAGCCTTTTGTTTTGTGACACTCGCTGTTGTCAGTATTTAGATTTTTCTACACGTGAAATTATTTCTTCAGGTTTTGTTTATGGTAGTTAGGACTGCAGTCTTGTATGTGAGAAAGCAGGTAAAATATCTGTGTCAAGTCTTATGTTTGCAAAATTAAAAAAAAAAAAAAAACAAAACAAACCCAAGGGACAGTAGAAAGTGTTTGGTGCACTACAGAATGCAGATTTCCTGTGTCCCACGAAGAATTTTTAGCTGCAGAGTCATTGGTACACAGAAAATGTGGTCTCTGCCTTGTGTCAGTTCTGTAGTGGGTAGGGCCTGGATCCTGGGGGTCCCAGCCCAACTCAGTCCCTTATTTGCTCTCTGGGAGAGGCACTGGAAGACTTTCTCTGAGATTAGCAGAGCGTGACATGATGTCATGCATGCAAGCAAAGGATGAGAGGTCATCTCTAATTCCCTGACTCTTTAGTGCTCTAGGTTTAATTTTAAGCTTTAATGTAGTTCTTTTCATGGAACTTAGGTTTCTGTGGAATTTTTTTTTAAACTATTTTAAACTACTTCCTAGGAAATAGTAATGTGCTCTGTTACTTGCAGAGTAACTTACTGAAGTTTAATGAAATACTTAATGAAGTTGTTGTATATGTGGTGATAGTCTGGGTGTTGAGACTGAGTGTGATTACTTGAACAATGCAAGTCACAAGTTAATGATTCCAGATGAAGTTGTAAAGGATATGGTCCGTGAATGAATGTGGCTATAACCAATTGCTACAAATTATACAATTTGTTTAAACTCCCATTTCCTATTTTAGGGAGAAGTATCTCTTGCTCTAGTTTCTGAATTTGCAGATTAAGAGAACTTTTAAGTGTATCTGTGGGAGAGAATGAAGTTGTATTGCTAGCCTTTAAATCAACATTTTTAATTTCTTAAAAAACAAACAGAACTGTAAAAACCAATTCTGAAACCCTGACTAACTCTGTGTGCATAAAGTAGAATGATACAAGTAAAATATGTCTTACAAGTGTTCCAAGTATGTATTGAATTCTTAAGGACACTAAATTTACATATATGTGGAACTTCTTAAATATATTACACATATATATTCTATATATTTATACATATTACTTTATACATATATAAATAAAAAGTTCTACAGACATGCAAAAATGTATGCTTATGTGTGTATATGTATAAACCACATATTCTGTAGGCTATTATAAAAGTGTAAGGCCAAAGAACTAAACTGACTATGTGAACAAACAAAATCCTTTAATTTTCCCATCAAGATAAAAATATGTCAACTAACTCACTTGTTTTCTCTCACTAGAAATGACTACCCCAAACAAGACCCCACCTGGTGCTGATCCAAAGCAGTTAGAGAGGACTGGTACTGTTAGAGAAATAGGCTCACAAGCAGTTTGGTCTCTTTCATCCTGTAAGCCAGGTAAAATCACAACAATGATGCAAAAAGTTGAATGTACGGTTATGTTTTGGGAGCAAGACATCCACAGCAGTAAAACTGCATAGTGTAGGCTGTAGTCAGTACAAATAATTTTGGCCGCCTCTATATGTGATACAAATGAAAGTTATAACTGTATCAGAAATCATACTGTGAGGAGCTATCTCATGTGAACTAAACAGAACTCTTACCTATTTTATATTAATTTTTTTTTCCTTGCACAGTGAACAAAGTAAACCATGTGGACAGAATCACACCTGGCATTCTGTAATTTGTTTCTATGCTTTGGCATTTTGTCTGGCTGTCTTCTATTTTTAACTAAGGATGACCATGCAGCTGGGTAACCTGAATGTTCTGCCTGAACTTTGTATGGGCTCAGCCATTACAGGGTAGCCCTGAAACCCTGCAAGTAAAATGAGCCCATGGTCCTGAGGTCTAGTTAGTGATACCTGCTCAAAATATCTGAAAATCTGTATTCTTTCCCTTTGGGGTGGTTGAGTTGCTATTTCAGAAATATCTGTTGGGAATTGGTCTGCTGTCTTGCTGCAGCCTAGGTTCAATGATCCCGTTATGTCACAATATCATGCCCAGGCTGAATGACTTTGGTCTGATGTCCTGTGATATTGTAGAAAAATACCATGTGGTTTTGTTGCTTTAACAGGCTGAAGGAAGTTTTTTATTGCAGATTAAACTTCAGCTGCTGTATTAGAACTGCAATTAGTGTGGACAATCAATAAAAGGATGTGATTAGTTAAAGGACAGATAATGGGGCGAAATACAGATTTGGAGTTGTTTCTTTAAATGTGATGGCATTAACTTTTAGGAATACTATTTTTGCCACCTACTGCTTGTTGTAGCGAGTAACTTGAAAAAACAATATTTCAGGAGACTCCTTGAAAAGAAAATGTCACATTTGGCTAAGGTTTTATACTAAATAAATGGTCTCTTCTAATGATTTCTCTTTAAGTTACAGAATAGGTGGAAAAATCTAAATGTTAATTGTTCTTGCAATCAATATGACTTACTACTTAACCACTTGAAATTCCAGGACATGTTGACATGGTTTCACACTGTACAGACGTCAACAGTATTGAGCTTTTGCAGACTCCCCCATTTCAGTTTTGTGTCAGAAAAGCATAGGTACAAGTTGGATGTCTAGAAATATATCCTAATACATTATAACTTGGGAGACATTAATTTGTAACAGTTGAAGAAAAGCTACATTTGCATCAGAGAAATGGGATATTCAAGATTATCACATTTTCTTTTTCTTAGGGTTTGGAGTGGATCAGTTACGAGATGATAATCTAGAAACTTACTGGCAGTCAGATGGATCACAGCCTCATTTGGTGAACATCCAATTTAGGTATTAAAATGTGCTCCTATGGGTTAGGGTGCTTTGTGTAACTTTATATTGATTACTGTTCACCAAGAGAGGGATTTGGAAGTGCAAGAACTCCTGCGTTAGTTCTGTCACCCAACTGGTAAGAAGTCAGATAGCATTTATAAAAATGAGATTTTCAAATGTTATGATCATTAATTGCCTAAATAAGCAACAAAAAGGAATGTTTAATGGTATGTCAGTTGTGACAGCATCACATTTACTCATGTAAGGTGACTTATGTCCTGATTTTGTGTCCTTGAGTGTCATTTGGAGGGTAGATGTCCTGTATAGCCTGACAGCTGAGTTGGAGAAAAAGTTTTTTTATACTGTCCTGTGTAGGATGATTTCAGTACCTTTTCTTTAACCAAACTTGAGATGAGATGTTTGTCACCTTTTCTTATTTACTGTCTTGAAAAGGCCTTGGTCTAATAAGAGAGCCCATATTTGAGAAGCTAAACTTAAGCTTCGTTATGTACAAGTGCTTATTTGGCATCTGTTTCTTGGTATACTGACATTTCTGAAGGCAGGCAAAGGAGAATGGTGAAAATCAACTGTGTGCATAATGTAACGTGGAAAATCACCTAGTTCTTTAACAGCAAGTTTCTTATGAATCACTAGGCACACTTATATTAATTTTCATTTAAATCCTTAGTTATTGTAAGCTAGCAACAAACTCATCCTGAATATTTTTCTTTATGATGCTTACATAGCTTGCTTTGCTTCTTACAGAAGAAAAACAACAGTGAAGACCTTATGTATTTATGCAGACTACAAATCCGATGAAAGTTACACTCCAAGCAAAATCTCTGTCAGAGTAGGAAATAATTTTCATAATCTCCAGGAAATCCGGGTAGGTCAATGATGCTTTGCTTTCTGTCTTAAGGCAGTTCTCTCTTGTTAGGACATCTGATGTAATAAAGTGGTTTTTGGAGGTAAAATGTGGCATTGTGCTTTAAGGGGGGAAAATGGCTGGGTTTATTTGACGTTTGCTTTTAGTTTTTGTCTTGTAAATTTATTTAGTAGACTGGCTTCTGTTTTTTTTTTTTAATCAGGCTCTTTTTCCAATCATCCTTATAATGGAATATGTTCATAAATTTAGTTTTATTTTTGAGTATAGTTTCTAATCTTTTTCTTTTTAATTCTGGACAGTCACTGAGATGTAAAAATTTTGGATGGGATGGAGTTTTTTAACAATATGAAGCAAAATCCTGTTTTCGGTTCTGCAGATACGCTGAATGAGACAGTTGTAGTGTTTTGTTAGTGTTTTTATTTATGAAATAATCAAATCCAGTGGTTTTTTATGGTGATGCTTCTTGCCAGAGCTGTGATAAGATTTGAGCTGCTTTAAGTGCTTAGTTTTGCTTGCCTTTTGGTAAGCAGTAAAAGCAGATTTGAAATTATCTATGATATTGGTAGAAGTCCACCTTGGAAACTGATCAGGTTACTCATGAGCCGGTATTTTGCTCATTCTGAGTCAGGGTAGCTTCATGTTTCAAATTCCTCTTCTCTGGAGCTCAGCAGTTACTGGCTGGTATTTTGGGAATGTTTAACTTACCAGCCTTTTATGGCAGGTATTACAATAACAGAAGGATTGGGATGATGAGAAAAGGGTAGTGCTAAATGGTGGCTTGAATTTTTACTTCTGGGATTTTTATGGTTTTCACTTTGGTCTTCGGTCCCAACAATTCAAAGTCCCAACAGCGAGTTGTAAGTAGAAGGTTGTAGATGCTGTGGGAGTAAAAAAAGTGTAGTAGAGATGTCTGTTAGCATTATGTATCTATCTACATCCTTTTAATGATTTGTGATGTTCTCTCAACATATGAGAGAACACATATGTTTCTCTCAAAACATATATGTTTTGACCTATACTTTTATCCTAAATTTTAAATGGAAGAGTCTTGACGTGTTTTATTTTTCTTTAGTTTAATTAATTAAATATTCTTTTGGAAGAAATGAGTCACCACATTATTTCGAGTTTCATCAGCTGCGCATTCTGCCTTTCAATCTTCCTAATTTTATTGTAGCAATTCGGGAATTGCACTGTATATGAAGAACGACAGCTGGATCTTTTCACTGCTAGGCTGCGGGTCAGTTTCCCGAGTGTCCACTAGATGTCATTGTTGTCCTTAATGATCCGTTTGATTTTTGCACTTTTATCTGCCCTTTCAAAACGAAGTGATTATTATCCTTTTTGTAATCATGCTTAGTACAGCACTGTACATATAGCTGCCTAGGTTTCTTGTACAGTGGTAGACTCCCACTCTAGAGGGTGTGTTATTAACATATTAAAGATCTATAAAGCAATAAAATGTATAACAAGTGCATTAGTTTTCTCCAGTGTCTGAGGCAGTATTTCTTTAGCTCTTTTCTTGTTAAACACGGGATTCTATGCATAATTTATGTAGTTAAAAATGGTACTTGTAAATGAAAAAAGTTACTAGTATTTTTTATGGTATGTGAATGTGACTATAATATGATGCATGACAGTAATTCTTATGCATACCACATGCTCATGTGCTTTTCTTACTTCCAAACTTAGGAGAAAATACAGTCACACTTCTTATTAATGAGATACAATATTTTGATGCTGTAAAATGCTTGTGACTGTCATCACCATGATGCTACATGTTGCTATCAATTTTCATATTTCCTAAACTACTTGATACTGTTTCTTAAATTTTCCTTCAGCCCTGAAACTTTCTCCTTTCTTCAGCTTCTCTGACACATGGGGAGGTTATTAAAGCAGTGTGAACTGTTATGAGCTCTTTGCAGAAATCTGCTTAATTATACAATGATTCCATTGGCTTCAGTACTGATTAACTGGGTGGAAAATCAGGCTAAAGCATTTTATATTTTTCCATGGATGCTTGCCCAACTCATAGTGTCTAATGAATGTGTTTTCTTTCCTAATGGTCTAATTTTCAACACAATGCAATATGCTGTTAGGCTAAATTTTGTCACAAATGTAAGATTAGCTTTAGTTTGTATTCTACTATGTAGGCATATCTTTTTTGGAACCTAAGATGAAATTATTTTCTGAATAATTCTTACCCCTCATTTGTACTCCATCGTAAGGGTGAGAACAGCCGTCACAATCTGGCAGGACTATTCCCTTGCTCACTGCAGTTAAGGTGTGTGCAGTCAGCCTTCTCCTGTGACTTAAGTGCCTTTGTATCACAGCTGTCAAGCTTGGAGAGCAAATGTTTTCTCATTTCCAATCATAGGGTTTTCCCACATGATGGTACAAACAGTCTGGATGGACAAGATAGTCTGTAGAGGCATTTTTGGAACAGAATCCAGACTCCTCATGATATGATTTAAGTTCTTACACTTTTTCATGATATGAAAATAACCCAAATGATATGAGTGAAATACTGCGTGTAAGAGATCTCTGGTCTCTTCAAGTGATGCATACCTGCTTATTGCATTTGTACTTCTCTGAGACATTTAGATCTTCAGCAGTTCATCTTGCTGTAAGAAGATTAAGTGTTTTGATACTAAGTGCACATAGTATTTCAGGGTATAGTCTCTATCCATATATAGTATATATGTACACACACCTCGTAGTTACGGTGGTTTCTGCTGTCAGCCTATAACGTAGACTCAGGTGAAAGCCCTGTAATCTTAATACACCTTTGATGGCGGCAGTGAGAGGTCTTTGTTTCAGGTTTTCGTTGGGGTTTTTTGTTCGTTTGCTTTTCCTTTGGATTGCTGTCTGGTTTGTTTTCAGTTTGTTTTCTGTCCCTTTTGGCCTTGCCTGGTGTTTTGTAACCAGGTGCAAGCACAGCAGCTTCCCTGGAGGTGTGGGGTTGTGACTGAGCACCACGGACAGGGCTCCTTCTTCACTGAAGAGATTCTGGACTAGAGAGAGGAATTACTAACTGGAGGAATGCCCAAGCTGGGGAGCTTTTCCAAGAGACAGTTAAGGAAGAGTGACCCTACTGTAGTGCCTTTACTCCTGCAGTGTCCAGTGACTGTAGTGAAGAGGTTGGACTTAGCCAGATGTTTTCTGAAATCCAGCAGTGAGCAATCTTCACCTATTTCCTGTTACGTGGAGTAAACTTAGATCCTGAGGAGCGAGGACATGCTAGATTGTCATAATGCAGTTGCAAGGTACTCCATCAAGAAAATGTATTCTTGTGAGTCTCTAATCAAACATCTCTAAGGTGCATTTTAATCTGCTTGCCACTGAATGTGGAGTACTGAGTTGTTACTCCTTTAGATTCCTGACTAGGCTTCAGGTACTTTGGTTAGAAACCATTCCTTTCTTCCATTCAAAAAAAGAGCCATTTCTGACCCCTAATTATTTATTGGGTTTAGAATGTCAATTAAAAATAGTCTGCTTTCTGCAAACTACTCTTGATGCTAAGAGAAGGCTGAGTAAACTTTAGTTTTATAGAATTTCAATCTGTAGTCTTTCCTGTCTGTCTCTAGGATGCTCCATAGACACAATCATCACACAAGTTGTTCATTTTGATTGTTATCTTCCTGTTAATGCTGGCTGAGTATGGATTTGTTTCATCGGGATGCACACAAGACCTGTTCCTTACATCTGAAATGTGCTGGTGTTGGAAATCTGCAAAGCAGGGGAGTAGAATGCACCACTGGTATTGGTTAGTTATTAAGCCTTGTGATTGATGTCAAGGGTAGGAATCAAATTTTGGAAGCAGGGTTATTTCCATTTGCTGCACTTGGTACTCCGTACATATTTCCACCTTCCAGCAGAGGATATTTTGTGAATCCCCAACTGGGATGTTCACATGAACTCGTCTTTACAAAAAGAAGGCAAATTAAATGACATAACATCACTGTTCCTTGCCAATGTCATCATCACTGTAGGTGATATGACCTTTTCATCATTCATGTGCTTATGGAAATAACTAATATATGCTTCAAACTGTGGAAATTACGAGCAGGATTACAATTTTCGTGCCCTTTTATACTGTGAAGTGGTAATACATTAGAGCAGAGCTTACTGTGCAGTCATGAGAAATGCAGTTATTGAAATAGCCTTTTATGCATATGAGGTGTGGGTATACAAATAGGGAGGTCCACATTAGAGCTAGTAGAACAATGGAAGATTATTTTGGCCCACACACTATAAAATTGTTAAGCATTTTTATCTTACCTCGCTATGAGATGATATTTTAAGAGAAATAAGCATCTCTTCTATAGAGGAAAACTAAACGTGGTTTTTATGCTGTGGTATGTGTTGCATGTAAAAGATATTTTTTCTTTTGTATCTGAGCATTCAGAAACAAATCTATGAAGGAACCTTTTCTTGCCACAGAAGGGCTCAATTAGGCAAGGGTACCTTAAAGAGGCCCTGTATTTTTAATACTATCAGTCTGACTTTGCTTTCTGAAGCAGAGGAAAAGCCATGTGAAACAATGTGGCAACAACTTCTGTGGAAGGCAGCAAGTTGATGAAGTACAGAGCTTTCCTTGAGGGAACTCAAGTACAGAGAGCCTAGGAACTGATTGAAGCACTGAGTGTTACATGTGTGTGACAGCCTCTTCTGCAGTTATAACCTTTTTCATGATTATTCATTTAAGTTCCACCGTGGAAAAGAAATTGGAAATCACCACCCTCACAGTAAAGAATTTCTTCCTAATATGTAATCTAAACTTTAGTTAAAGCCGTTCCCCCTTGTCCTATCACTACATGCCCTTGTAAAATGTCTCTCTCTTTCTTGTAGGCTCCCTTAGGTACTGGAAGGCCACAATTAGGTCACACCACCTTCTCTTCCTATAGCATGTGTTTGATTACATTGTTTCATCTCTTTTCTGTGCATGAAGTTCTGCTAGGAGAATTTGAAGAGATTTCCCCAAAATCTTTGTTTGTTAAATATTTTACTTGTGTAAAAATCTCTCTGGTACCAGTGGTTTAAAAATTTGTATTTTTATGTTATCAATGCAGGTAAACTGTCCTCCAACATGATGGGGGAATCTTTCATTAGCTTTAATGCAAGCTTGCACTACTGTATTCTAATTACAATACTGAAAACAAATTCCAGTCCTTTCTCTGCTGGACCATGAGCAGGTTGCACACAGTGCTCTGTGTGTGGGGGTGAAAGAGTCAGATGTTTGAACTTTTTATATTAGTATTTTTTAAAAAAAGCAGGGATAGACCTGTGGCCTTACAGCACATATAGAATGGTATAGAGCATGTTAGGTGAGCATATTCTCAAGCACTCTTTTGAAGTTTGTAGGATAATACTATTACTGTAGAACAGTAATCATATTAGTCATCTTGTAGGAAAGTGAAGTGGTTTGTTTGTAGTCTGTACAGGTTATCTCTGCTATTGAACTGGTATCCCAAGTCAAAGTCCACACTGAGTTGTGTCCAGTTTATACCTGTCTGAAACTTGCAATTGTGTTGTTCATTTTGGTACCAGATTATAGCTGCTTGACATTTTTTGTTCAAGTGAATTAGTTCTGTGTAGGATTGCCTGACTTGAACTGGTATCATTTATTTAAAAACTCCTCAGAAGAAGCACCACACACATTTAAGCATAAAGTTCCTTCCCATTAAGAACAGTCCTTAAAACCTCTTGTTCCCATTTGTTCATCAGTTTGTTACACTGGGTCAGCTTTTCTTGGTGACATTTTTCAGAAAAGTATGGTTTTAGTGGTGCTTTAATATTGATTAGGTAGATGTTAGAGATTTAATAGACTGTATACTTCTGCGTTGGTCACCAAGTTTATTGCTTTATGGAATCCATATTTCCTTATTGATTATCTCTGTGATTGTCTACTGTACTGCAGACTTCCCAGACTTCCCTTGTTTCAGTAGGCTTTTCAATCTTTATAGTATCTCTAGAATACCCAAAGCAATAGAATAGAGCTGTGAAAAACTGCTGGTTTTCCTTGATAGTTTCTTACCTTCTCTATATCTCTGAAAGATTTATTCAGGGAAGAGTTCAATAATGTAGATCAGTGTACCAATAGACTAACCCCATTAGCATTCCTAATTAGTAAAAATGAAGACTCTGTTCTTCACAAGAAGATACTTTTATGAAGGGAGTACGTGGATGGTGAAGGGAGTACATGTATGTGTTAATAAAAATTCTGTGAGAGTAGGGTCTGTCACTTTTCTCCTCTGCAGATGTTGCCAGTGGCATGGCCATGCTGCTCATGTACAAACATTCTAGCTAGAGCTGTGGAATAGTCTTGGGTTTTTGTCCTAAATTTTTTTTTTTAACTCTACCAACTTCTGCACCTGATTTACACAGACACACACATGCCCATACATGTATTGTGCTTTTGGCTTTTGTGAAAGCATTTTATGTAGCCTTTAGCCCTTAGAGCTACATGTAGCTTTGTTTCTTTTAAACCATGGCTTTTTCTTTCTAATGCCTGGATAGAGCAGAGATGCTGATCTGTCTCCCTTTGATAGCATTACCAGATTTTTGGAGCTCTTAGCAAGATCAATCAAATGTCTGTGTTCTTTAGCTCTTAGGAATTGGTCCAAATATGTATATTGATGTACAGTAGATCATATCTATCTAAAACAGTAGCCCCCATGCCCTTCACTCCCTGAAATTTCCAAGTTGCAATCAAACTTATGTGCTATCAGGCTGAGGGAAGAAAAGCATGTTTTTCTTTTACATGCTCAAAATGTAGTGAAAATCCCAGTGGACAGTCGTGTTTACAAGGGTAACTGTCTGCATTCAATTGTGGGTTATAAAAGTGCTTGCTTGAATAAATACACAGAGCTATCAGACAGAACAACCAATAGTTCGTTGGACTAATTGACCTTGTCAGTAGAATAGAAACACTTGCAAATAAAACTCCCATTGCCAGCAAAGCTGCAACTGAAAACCCCTGAAGAAACTGTGTATATCCTCTAACTATCTTGGAATGCAATGATTCAGGCAGCAGACATGTGCAGTGGGAGGGGGCAGGAGGGGGGAATCATTAACCAAGAAAGTTGTACGTACCAGCAGTTTTCAGTGGGCTCTTTTTGCAGCATGAGGCTGTGTGCATTCCTCAAATTATTAAGTAGTTCACTTTCCATATTCAGAGTTATGTTTTCTACCAATTGTTACTACTTTTACCATCCCTCGGGTCCCCCTGTATGATTTGTTTTGCTGGTCTGCTTTTATTATAATGTAGCTTTTTCAGAAAAGGCGAAGGTGTTTGGCTGGTAACCACAGCATGTTGTAATGAGGGTGGAGTGTGTTTGTCATTCTGCAGCAATGGTTGACTTCCATGAATGCCAGTGTCTATAACCACACACAGGCTGTGGCAGTTTATCTTTTTGAATATATTCGGATTGCATAACAGTGGAAAAGAATCACAGTAAATATCAGAATATCTGGTCTTCCCGTCAAAAGGACGATGGAACCATTTTTTTACTTTACCCAGTGATGAGTCATGTATCTTCCCATTAAAAAAAGGAAAATATTTCACTCCAGAAATAAGTCTTCACAAGTGAATTAGTCATATATCAGACATTTCCTTTTAAAAGTTTGGATAATGTCACACAGGTGGAAGTAGTATTTAAAAAAAAAAGCAACAGTGAAAGACACAACAGGCTTCACTGTGTACTATAAAAACATGATTTTATTTTGGTTAGAAAACAAAACAGGAAAAATGGCATTTGGAAAACAAAGTCTGAAAAATGGTCTAGTTAGCTGCTAAATAAACTTCAGAGATGAAGGTTTAAAAAAACCACCAAGATTTGTAAAAGGAGGAGGGGGGGAATAGTGTATTTCACCTTAAGTAAGGGACAATGTGTAATAAGGGATTTTGTGGTTTTACAGCTCGGTGCATGTGTTTGAAAGCTGTTCTCTCAGCAACGTGGGTGGCAGGTTATGCTACCATATAATGTATTGTAGTTGGCTCTCCACACTTGTCAGGGTTAGCGTTCAACCATTCGGAAAATTTTCCCATTGTTCTATCATGTGAACCAAGGCTAGTGTTGAATTCCCAATAACCTTCTGCAGGAAAAAGAGGTTTAATTAGAAAGTTTGAAATTTGATTACTTCTGTTATTGTCTTAATGCACTTCTCTCTAATTTAGGTGCTTATCTGCAAATGCAATCAATTTTTGCTCAGAAAGATGAAAAACAAATTTAACTCTGTACTGCAGTTGCTTCCACACTTTAAAAAGAAAACTTGTATACTCAATTCTGTCTTTCTTCAGCATTAACACTCTATTTCCATCTTAAACATGTTTGCTTTAGATGGATCATAGCTTTTGGCAGCTACTGCATTTTTAGCAAATAATACTGTTTCTAGTGAGAGTTGCAAAAAAAAAAAACTTTGTGTGAGGTCCTTGTAAACCGAACCTTGGGAACGTTATGTTATTTCTGTATTTTCCCTTCTTTTGTGCTTCTTCTCTATTTGTGTCATGGTTATAAATTACATCGTTTGAACTAGAGAATTAAAAACATTTCATTTTGCGATTCCTGTAATTTTAAAAAAGAGAATGTTTGTTTTATGTGTATTTTTTTTTCTTTTTACCTGTTATTTCAGAGGCTGGCACACAGAGAAATAAGCAATTATGGTATTGAAATTCCATTGTGCCAGCACCTCCGGGGCATAATCCAAAAAAACCAGAAAAATCGCCTGCTGGGTTGTATGCAGTAAGCTTGTGTGAACATCAGTGTCTGCTGTTCACACATCATTTTTTACTGGAAGTTCCTGTTGGAATAAAGGTTCTGTGTTTGGAGGGTGCACTGGGATACTTGTTGGTCAATGGTTTTTCAAAGTTTGTAGGGATTTCTAATTACAGTTTACCAGTGTAGGCTCACTAGATACTTCTTGCAGATAATCATTAATGTTTCAGAAGTAAGAGAAGCAAGCAGGGATTTGGCAACATAAAAACTGCAACAAGAAAGATCTTGGTGCTCCTCTCTTCATTTAAGCATTCTCTCGAAAACTGAACATGGGAGTGAGGAATAAGGTGGGTGGATGGAGGGGGAGGTGACAGCATGACAGAAGACACTCACATACTTAGTTTCCCTACTTCAATATTTAACCCCTTCCCTTCCTTCCCCCTCCTTTTTTAATGCAAGTGTGGTGTCCAGTTGACATTTTAAAACATACAAGTGCCTCCAGCCTTACAGCTTATAGTGGGTGTCAGTGTGATGCTCATCTAGAACATCTTCATGGTGCTCTGTCAGGTGAACCCCCTCAGTTGATCAGAATTCAGCTGAACTATGGTTTACAAACCATGATACTGTTCACTTGCAAACTGGAGCACATAGCAACACCTATTTTATCTCTTGTGTTTGATCTCTCTGCACTTGGACAGAAGGATGGAAACCCTGGTAGGCAAACTGTTTAATGCAATTTTTTACTTGAGTGTTTGAAGGGGTTCCTGGTCACATAAGGCTTCAAGGTTTGAACTAGGGAAAATGAAAATCTTTGTTGGCTGGCTGTATTATTTATTGGCTTTTGGGGAAGCGGATTCTAGACACCTGACTTCACGGTTATTTAGCAGAGCAAGGAGGTAGGTACCATTGAAGAAACTGTCTGCAACAAGGGACACTTCCTTGATCTCAAGAAGGCAGCATGTTAGGAAGGAGATCTTGGAAAAGTGCAGAAGACCTGTATTTGGAAGGGAAATTATATTTTTCTGTAGTAAAGGGCCCTGCATACTGCATGGAAATTGTTAAATAAAGGGCTATTTCTCTATCTCATTTTTCTTCTTCTTCTACCCTATCACATTCTACAGTCATGCTCTTTCCCATTCTATAAGTTCCAAAGGCCTGAGTAATCCAAAATTATCTCCTCTGGTTTTGGATTCCAAATGTGAAAACATCGTGGGAGTCACACCACCATCTTTTGCTTGAAGGATGTTATAAACAGACTTGTGTCAAAACTGACAGTAAGATGCTGCTCACTGACTCCTGCTTTCCTCTTTCTGAAGAGGTTGCTCACCATTGGGAAACTTCTTGCCTTTAAGCTACTTTTTTCTACACTGTGAAATAGGATTGGGAGGATAAAGTCAGTGAATTATAAACAATCATCTTTGATTTACCTGATTGCCTTCATAGACTTAATTGTGGAGAGTAATCCTTGAAGGGAGGACTAGATATTTTCAAACATTAAGAAGGGCCAAATACATGCAGCAAAGTCAAGTCCAAGATTGATTCTGATCCCTCTGGGTGCTGCTACTAGCGTAGTATCAAAATCCTCCAAAGAGTAAAGCCAGCGGTCAACATTTAATTTGGTTTAAGCATAAGAAAATACATGAAAGGAATGGGAATTTTCTTGGATACTTAAGAAAGTTTTATGCTGTCATCTCAACTGGTGCTGCTCAGCTGGCACAGCACACCTTATTTTCTGTTTCACTTAAACAACTTGTAGGCACCGGCAGCTGGGAACCTCCTGTGACTGTGTTCACCACCCTTTGCCAAACCAACAGTTCGGCAGTGGGGTGGAGGGAGGAAGTGGTCCCAATTTAGAAGAAGTTAGGAGCCAGCTGGCCCACCACTTATTCTCTATATGTGTGGCTTCCATGTTATAATACCTTTATTTGCATCCGTACAAATGCAGTCACACTTGGCTATTGGTAGTACATACTGCCTTGTGGCAAAGTCATCAGGTGTTGCTATTAATTAGGATTAAAAAAACCCCAAAACAAATCCATTAAATGCACTGGATGTGCCATGCTTTGTCAAGTCAGCACCAAAAAAACCCAATCATAAATTTCCATAAATTCAGATAGAAATAAAGGAACAAGGTTATTTTATGTAGGTATATGGGGAGATTTTATGATTACGATCAGCCTTTTTTTTTTTTTTCCCTCATTCCTGAAGCCTAACATTCTAGTGGAAAGCTGAGATTATTCACGGTGTCACTAGGAAAGTAGTTCTGGAAAGGAGTTCTGCTGATGTGGTAAATTAAAGCAATCCTCAGTGTTCAGAAGAAAATGCTACCTGGCAGGTGGCAGAGATCTAGAAGAAATCCTGGGTTCTTGAGCAAGAGACTCAGGAGCTGCCATCATGGCAGTTCTTTCCAGAGTGAGGTCTTGCTTCCGTGATTACTGAAATGTTTTGGTCAAGGATCACATGTCTGTGTGTAGCTTTGATGAGAACACTGCTACACAGGGGATAAATTCAATTCTTTGCTAAGTTTTATTGGGTGGGAAGGGATTGAATGTGGCGTTATCCTGTTCCTTATCTCAAGTAGTGCATGGAAATGTTTCTATAGATATGAAGTATAAATTTATTTCTTTCTGAGCGCTGTTCTCTGTCTTAATCTGTCATAAGATAACCGAGATCATGTGTTTGAATCGGAAAAACGTTTCCCAGGATTTTTCCATTTTCTGTGCAAACACACAGGAGAGGGTGGAGTGAAAATAATAATGTAGCATATGTATCTGGCTTGAGGGCCTGTTGCTCTCTAGCTGCCTTCATCCAATTCCTAAAGTAGGTTTATCTAACAGTCCTATTTTATTTCAGAATGAATTCTGGAGTGTTTTATGTCTCATGTTAAAGGAATGTTAACAAATACACTTTTTATTGAAGCTTTTTATGAATGCTGTTCTCAGTCACAGTTTTTGAGTGAATCATGAGGCCTAGTCCCTAGTACTTTTAAAAAAAATATTATTTCCCCCCCTGTATCTGTCAGAGACCAAATTCATCTGTGGATATGAAGGATTTTTTTGATTATTTCTATTAGCAAATGCAGAAAACCCTAATTTGTTTCTCTTAGTTGAGATTAATTTGTTACTTCTTGGTAAGATGCTGTTGCTGAACATAATTAATAAGGTAAAAATCAAATCATGTTTTGTTTTTTTTATTGTTTCAAAAAGAGTTGCAATTCCATATGAGGAGAAATGATGTAGTAAAATTTTGAAGTGGGCTACCCTCTGCTTGAACAGGTCTCTGTTGTGATTATGATGGTCACAATGGTTAAAAGAAGTTTTCATAAATCAGCTTTCGGTAAATCTGGCATTGCTGGGGTAGGAACTTCTATTGGGAATTATTGGACTTTCTTCTTTTTCTTTATACTGTCATGAGGAGTTAAAGATTTACTTGCATAGCAGAAATAAATTAAGCAGAGGAGCATATGTAGCCACAGGACTTGTAGATATACAGTAAGTCACATAGATTTGCAATCCAACTCCATCTGCTTGTTGTTGACTGCACTTTGTTAAGCAGTAAGATGACACCCCACAGTAGCTCTAGACTTAGGACATAGCAGGCCTGCTGGTAAACAAGTTTTTAATTATCTCGTTCTTGTACTTTGGTTTTTTTTCCACTGCCCCCTCTTTCAGGAGCATACTTAGGATGTAATTTTATTTTGATTCTTATACATTTCATGCTGAAGAGCTCATGTTCTTGGTCTGTAGGATGTAGCACTAAGGCTGTTCCAGATGCTGTTTGCAGCGGAAGTGCTGTTGCGGTGAGGGAGTCATTAGCCCAACAGTGTACAGCACCACTGAATACATTTTTAAACTGTACATTCCTTGAGTGAATGGTGACTTGAGGAACCTTTGAATCCCAGAAAGAAGGCAAGAAATAAAATTAATCAAGATTGAAAGAAACAGAGTCTAGAGTCTGACCTCCACATAAAACAATGGAAAAAAGCCTTGCAGGTTTTTTTGGGACATGCTTTCTTATTGATTTGTAAGAAAACACAAGCAAGGGGTAAAAACTACTGCATTTGTTACAGCATATTAAAGAAATTCTGTTTAGATGTAAAATTAAATGCTTCCATTGGGCAACAGACCTGATTCCAGCTTTGCAAATTTATGGAAGTGTATTCTGGCTCACATAAAACTACCCAGCTGAACCTCTGACAGATATACTCATATTTCTTCCCTTTTAAAGTTCATTCGTATGAAAATATATCTCCAGTGAGACATGTTTATGAATTTGGGATCTTTCTTAGATGAGACTCTGCATTGCCTTTTAAATTTGCACAAAGTTTTCACAACAGTTTTTTGCATTTGTTTCCAATGAGTAAATATTCCTTGAGCTGTGCATTAGGTTTGCTCTGGATCCTGTGAAATGTTACTCTGCATTTGCTTATTGAAACCTGGTGTGCTACAACACACTTGAGTAATCTTGGAGTTTATCAGGTTTTGCCCCACTCTCCTTTAGTGAGTATCTACAGAATCCTTATCCAGACACAGAAATGTTTTACTTGTTTGCATACTGTACTGCAGGATTTGGGGATTATTTACAGAGGTTTAGGGTCTTTAAATTCCTTGATTTTTGGGAGAGGCAAACCTCTGTAATTCTCAGAAACAAGCCACTCCTGTGAAACCAGGAGAAATGCTTTCCCTTAACCCCAGTGCTTTTTGTGGCTTAAGGCAGTAAGTTGTCCTCTCGCTGGTAAAGAATGAGTAGGGTTTTTTTAATTTGGTGGCACTCAGGTATAATTTGTTCCAGTCTTTTCCTGACAAATAAAGTCACTCAGGAACTGCAATCTTGTGTAACAGATAAGAAGTTAGAGCCATGCAGTTTTGTGGGCCTGTCTTCTGGTAGAAGATCAGAAATCTAGTTCTCTTCAATGTGTAATAATAGCCCTTTTCAGTGAGGGGAATGGGGTTTTTTTGGTTTAGATGTATTTTCTTCCCCTCACCTATAAAAAATGCTTGAGAGCTAGCAGCTGGCTGTCACTACTACTATGGACTACTTTTTAAATATCGTGATATTCCCGTTTTCTTACATTTGTTCATTTCCCATATTAATTTTCTGCATTCTCTGGGATGCAAAGTGCATGGCATGAAATGTGGTCACTAGGTTATTGCCGCTAAGTTATTTGAGATGGTTTGATAGAGAATTAACTCAGTGTGGCCAGTTTTCAGACACTTAAATCTTTAATATTCCTCGCATAATTTTTTTTTCAAATACTTTCTTTGTATAATTTAACTGTAGCTATGTCTAGACATATTTCCTGGGTATGGCTAAACAATTTTGAAGGTAAATTATGACCTGGGTTTTTTTGCACTTTCACACAAACATAGTATCATTCCATTATAAATGTTAGGAGAAATGGGAACTGCAGACATCTGCAGTACAGTTTTCATCCAATTTGCAAACTTCTGCCCCTTTGTAAAATTAGTTATTTCCCAGAAATGTTTTCCAGCCTTAACTTTCATTTACAATCAGTATGTGCAGTGCACCCATAGAATACGTTTATATTGTTCCTGCTTGTACCCAGCAGTTCTAGCTTGAAAAAAAGTTCATAGGACTTCTCCCTTTATGCTTTGCTATCTTCTGGGTTTTAATGTGTTCATTCTATTTGCCTTAAGGTCCTCTTGTATCAGGCCATTGTTCAAAGCACTTGTTTCTTGCTTATGGAAAATTCTGTCTATACTCTCCTTGAAGATTCTGTGATGTTAACCATAGAATCATTTAGGTTGGAAAAAGCCTCTAAGATCATCACGGCCAGCCTGTTCTGTTACTTTTCATAAAAGTAACTTGGGCCTTGTCCCATTCTTCAGTCAGCAGTTCCATTTGTAATGCAAATTCACCTGAACTTCAGAATGGTTTTTTAAATATACATTCAGACTTCTTTGCAGTAGCCCTCGTTCTGTTTCTGTTCTCCCTGTGTAGCTGTCTGCTGTTTCATTACTGGTTTCCCCTGCCTCTCTTCACTAGGTGGTTGAAGCGCTACTCTCTTCCCTGAGAGCAGCCTGACTCACCTGGAAGTTGTAAGAGATGTTGTCTTTATTTTGGGTGGGTGCTGCTCTGAAGAGGGACTAAGATTTTGGTATCTCAGTACAGGAGAATCTTAGGGCTTTTTGGTGCTTGGGTGGGGAGGACTCAAATTAATGACTAAGATACAAACTTATATAAAAAGGCTAATAATGTGTTGTATTAAGTAATTTTTAAGAACTGTGTGCCCTATTTCCTTTGTTATGAAAACCTTAGTCCATATACTTAACCAGATGGGGTTTTTTGATACTTCTGTCACTATTTTTTGTTTTGTGTTATGTCTAAAAACTTTGAATGCAGATGGTACTATTTGTTTGAGTGAATGTGGGAAGTTGTAGTGGCTTTTGTTATGTTTGATGGTTGTTTTTTTTCAATCTTCTGATCAGGTAAAAGTTACTGAGGGTTTTCAAAAGCACTTCAAAAGTTACTTGTATCAGTTAGTCACCCTTTTCTAGATTCCTATTTAGTAGTGTCCTTACACAGTTACCTTGTGCATATGGGGCCTCCTCCTTAGTTACTTGTCCGTAAAATGAAGAAACATTGCAGTGAGATAAACTTTGATTTGAAGTGCTTCCCTAAAGGTGTAAAACATTTGTTTTTGCTAAATAAGATTTGCGCTTCTTTCTAAATGTGCGATGTGCAGTGTTGGCTATATATTTTTCAGTAATTTTTTTTGTTTGTTTGTTGTTTTGTTTTTGTTTTTTAAATGTACTGTTTCTTTTCTCACATCTGCATCTATAATACTCCAAGTCACCGATAATTTGAGTTGTAAAGTACCCTGGTTTAAAAAAAGAAATTTTAAAAATCCCTCATTCTTCTTTCAGAATGCTGGAATTTTGAAAAGATTTGCAGCAAACCATGGATTTTCTACCATTCATTTTTAATGCCAGGCTGTCCAGATGCAGTCTGTTCCAGTATGTCTGCAACTAAAACTTTACACAACTGAGGTACCAGAAACAGGCAAACTGAAGCAGAGAGCTTGTTTTGGGCTGCATTACCTATTTTTTGATACTGTCAGCCACCATTCCAGAGCCTAAGCTCAAGAATTGTTTTGTAGCTTTTCCATCTTCAGTGTGCTGTCTGCCAAGCTCAGGGGAAGTAACAGGTTCACATTGGAGCCAAGTCCCTGTAGGTCTGAAGGATTCCCCCAATACCAGGAATCTTCTCAGAGTTGCAGTGCCCTTGCAAAGGCACTGCCGTGGCATTCCTGTGGGTTGTGACAGCTATGGAGGGAGACTAGATCCCTGCAGGGGAATGCTACTGCACTTAGGGTGTGTTTGTCTTCCCTTCCTCCATTCTTGACTGATTCCTAAATGAGTTATGAAACCCATTTTTTTAAAAAATGAGAGGTTCAAAATTTAACAGCTGTTATGGCTGATTTTGGTTGGAGACAGTATTCCTTCTGGAGCAACAGATTCCTGTTAAGATGGAATCTCTTTTAGCTGATACCAAACTAAACTTAGATGGCTTCTCGCTGTGGGTAGAAGGTTTGCTTTGGGGTTTTAGGCCTTATTTCCATACTTGCACATATGAAACTTCATTCTAGACTGCATTGTCATTCTATATTTGCTGGCTTGATCATTCTGCTTTTCAAAGGGACAGGGAGAGGGTGTTTGTACTTTTTGTTCTGAAGTCCAGTGGATAGGATGGTTGCCACTTAAAGCATACACAGCATGGCAATCCTTCCCTAACAAAATTTAATTTATGGATGTGTCCAGCATAAACTGGTATGTGAAAGTTCAAGTGACCTCACTTAACAATAGGATTTCAAAAATGTGGGACTGAAAAGCAAACTGTCCAAGCCTGTTCAACATTTTTGTCCTTTTCTGAAGCGATATATGCCTCTTGAGGTATGTATTTTTGTAATAAATGTTGAGCTACCTATGCATTGTTCCTCACGAAACATACTAAAAAAATAGTGCATATGGCACAGCAAATGGGAAAAAAGTGTTCCTTTCTTTCCAGAGAGACTTTCCTAGCAAACAGTCTGTGACAAATTCCTGATGGTTTCTGCAGGTAGATTTTCTAGAATGAAGAGTTGTTTTCAGCCACGTTCTAGAGAATGAAGTATTCAAAGACTGTTGTCAATTTTTTTTTCTTTTTTCCTTTCCTTTTGCTTTTTTTCCTGCCACCCAGAGTTAAGCAGACAATATTTTCTGAAACTGCAATTGAGTCAGGCAGTTCTGGCTGACACTTCACAGTAGTTGAGCATTTGGCAGGTTATTTATTTGTGTCTCAGGCTGGATGTACCTGACTGTGCAAGTGCTGTGAGCAGATGCAGTGGTGGGAGTGTGATGGGCAGGGCGGTGGTTACTTAAGTACCACGGACAGGGGCCCCTCCACATGTGTGCAGACCATCCATGACTTCATCTGTCAGGAGTTTTGTATGTGGGCAGTTCAGCACAGCCTTGGCCCTTTTGCAGGCATCATTACATGGGATTCTTCATCACTTGGTGCTTTTGAAAGAGCTGTTTTTCCTGTGAATTCATGTTCTAAAGCTCTTGGTATTCCACAGTGTGTGCCATTGTAGCCCATTTCCTCCATTTGACGGTAGGCTCATGTGCATGCTTAGTCACCAGAGGCTCCCCATCGTGTCTAAGACTTAATTGTTGTCCTCTTTTGTGTTCTTCATCTGACTTCAGAAGATTTCAAAGACAGACTATGAGGGCATTCATAATGAAAAAGCTGACTTTCCATGTTTACCATTCCCTGGGTTAAATTTCAACTCTTCCTAACTTTATTCCTGTTGTAATATTAAAATTCGGTCTGAATCAACTGTGTACATCTTGGAAGATATTACACTGGTTTCTCAGCAGAATCAAATAGAAGGCTTCCTTTTTAGCTGTATGGGGAAATTACAATCAGGATAACCAATTGTAAAGACTATCAAAATGGACCAGGCACCGAGACCATTTCATGAGTTGGCTGGTGAGTCATTCTGCCAAATGAAGTTTAGGTTGCCTCATACATGGCTCAGTTGGCATCATCTGCTTCCCTCAGAAAGTGGCAATGTGACACAACCCGCTGACGTTGTCTAACATGTGTTGTGCTGTTTAAGTAATCCAAACAGGAAATTTGGAAATGCAGTATAAGAATCTGTATTTGAGCATTGTGAATACTAATCCTTGACCCACAAAGGATTTGCTTTTCCAGATTTGCTTTTCTTCCTTTTCTACATATTCTTCCTAGCTTGGTTTGAGTGTTTGGTTGTCTATTTTAATTGGATACAACTTTCTAACACCTGGGCGTTGGTTAATTGTTACTGTTTTAATCTGGAGCAGAATAGCCTGAAGGAGGTTCTATAAAACTTCTTGCAAGGATCTTTTGGACCTTTTTCAACCTTCCCAGTCTTCCCAGAAGTTATTTCTTCTGCTTTATTTGAACAAAGAGCTTATAGGATACTTTAGCATATAGGATACTAAAAGATAGGAACTTTTAGTGTTTGCATGTTTCACTCTCTAATATAGCTTATTCTGCAACTAGTCTCCTGTCCACCCAAATCCACAGCTGACTCTTCCTGAGGGTTGGACCGTGCTCCCCTAGACTCTTCAGGAACTGCTGTTTAAAAGAATGGAAAACTTCTCCTGCCTAATGGACTGAAATGAGATTTCTTGACCGTTTAAGGAGGTGGCTGATTAAGACCACAGAGGCACCTCCTTAGGTGGTCGTTGCTTCATCCGAGCACAGGAGTGTGCTGTTCACAGTGGGTCCTTTGAGCCTGTTCCTGTGTTCCCTGTTAAGCTGCTAATGTGGTGTCCCTCCTTTGGCTCACTTGGAACTCACCAAGTTTCTTTTGGACATGCTTCATTTTTTCTGCTGGAACTGGTGCATCACTGCTATTAACTGGTTCTCTTCCTTCCTAAGTGAAGTGATGGCTGAAGCCCAAGCTCTGCTACTTCATGTGTTGACAGTTCCAATACTTGGAATTATGCAGAGGCACACGGATTCTCAGTCCTGGTAACTACATGGTAGGACACGGCAGTTATGGAAACAGAAGTTTGGAATTCAAGCCAGCCTTCTTTCTCCGTGCCAGTTGTTGTGAAAACATATTTGTATAGCTGTAAAAAACAATGGCTAAACAGGAAAAAGCCTTTCCCTACATGGGAAAGTTTGTGTATTGATAAATATTTAATTTCCGAACATAGCATTTCTTTTCCCTGGAACTTAGTTTTATAATCTGCTGCTTGGAAGAATACATTATTTATTGAGAACACCTGCTTTGAAAAGCTTAGGTCTTTATAATAACTGTATTGTAAGAACTAGCTAAGCACATAGACAAAACTACATGTGTGAAGAAGAGTCTAGCCACTACTTTTAATTTCGTAGTTGGCTGAGTTGCTAAAACAAAAAGCAGATTTAACAGTTTTATGAGAAAAGTAGAAGGAGTAAAATCAAATGCTGTTTGATTTCACAGCCATTTGAATCTAGTAGTAAAGCTGATGGAATGGAAATTTGATGAGGTACTGACATCTCAGAATCATGTTGTCATGCTGAAGCTGTGATGGCAGCAAGAATTCTCAGCTTTCTTGTCAGTACATAGGTGCTCTTCTGCACACTCTTCCCAGGGCAAAAAATGGGCTGCTTTTTCTTCCGATATGTATTTATTCCCCTGAGCTGGGAGCCCTGTCTAGTATACATCTGGGATGTGTTGGTAATTACCCGGGATGTGAAACTACTTACAGTGAGTTTTTTCCTTTCTATATCTTCACAAAAAATACCTTTAAAGGGCAAGAAAAATCATGTCTTATTTCAAGGATGTTAAGCCTACTGTAAATATAGCCAAAAACTTGGGTTGCATTTGTAACCCTAGTAGAAGTAGCAGTTAAGAGTTATATGCCATTTGGAGGCACTACAGAATGTAAACAAAATATCACTGAGTATAGAAAAGAGGTCAATATTCAATTTAAGTAGGATTAATACAATATAAAAGTATTATTTGGGTAAATAACTTCCTAGTCTATAAGGAGACTAGTGATTCTAGAACAAGCTTCCTCCTAAAAGCTCTGGTCTTGTGTTCATTCATCTCTCTGAAGTGTAGCCTCAAGTTACTTTGGTCTTTTTTTATTTTTTGAATTTTTATTTTGTTGTGTGGTTTACATCTTGTATGGTAGGACACCCATTAGTTGCACCAGTAGCATTGCCAAATATGTATGGAATTCTGTAGAACCTCTGGGCTGTACAATAAAGTGAAGAAACAGGGCTGTTAAATAGGCTGAGGAGGAGATTTCCATTGAGAACATTAATTTTCCTTTGGCTTTCCAAATAATACGTATTCCAGGAGTTGGCAGTGTATGTCCATAGGTAAAGCTGTAGCACGCAGAGGACAGGAAAGATAAGAAAACAATGGAGAGAAAGCAGGAGAAGAGCTAGAGTATAACAGCAGCAAGGACAAGTGAGTGATTTTTCCATTTCAATTTTTATCCCTTTGTTCTTTTATTTTGACTTTCATGGTCTTCTTGTTTTCCAATTGTCACAAAATTTATAGTATTAGAAGCAAATTTAAAAAAGCCACAAACCCTGGGCTTTTAGTATATTGTACAGTAAGATTAGTCTAGAGCTGCAGGAACTGTCCTGAGTTGCCAATACTGAACTTGCACTGATTCATTCCTGTGTTTTCCTTTTTTAAAAAAAACTTTTCTGGAAAAACACATAACAGAAAGAAATTTTGAATTTTTAATTTCACACTGATTAGTAATAAAGCTGATTTTTAAAAATTTCTTGGAAGACAGTTAATTGTGACTGAGTCTTAATGATCTACATAAGATGAAAAATACAGGAGGAAACTTAATCTGGTATTTGCTCATAGTGGACTGATGCTGTAGAATTGAGGTGAAATATATATATATATCTGTATGTGTGTGTGTCTGTATGTGTATACAGTGGTCTGTGCTTTTAAAGAACAGGCTTGACTTTAAGCAAAGTCGACTGAAATGGATTTCAAGTATAGTATTTACTATAGGTGGAGCTGCCAGTGTCACCTGTATGTAAGGTTATGTGACCCTTTACATTTTAAGGCTTAACTCTTAGTTACTTTAACTTTTGCCAGAGTTCAGTTCTGACAGATTTTTCCATGCCAGATATCTGCTTTGGGTTGAATTTTTTGAAAGTTTCAGCCGAAGCAGTTCTGTTCCAAGAATAAGGCTAGTGGAAAGTATGCTGTTTTGCTTGTGTGAGAATATTCTGGTGCCCTTCTTTGATGCTCCAGTGCCCTCAAGCTCTAAAGCAAGGATTTGAAATTTGGCAATAGTTCAGCCTTTGTGTTGAGGATGTGCCTTTTGCCTCCCTGTAAAAATCCACCCAAATTTCCAGACCGGTTTACAAGGCTTTGAAAGATTGCCATTTGCATGGGCTTAATAGGAATTTCTTAAAACTTCACAGTAAGCTTCCTTTAGATTGTGTTCACACTGGGAATGCTCCAGGCAGAGTAGAGCTGCGTATTTCATCCCACTTCTGCTCGGAGTTGTGACGGTTGGGTCTGGGTGCTGACATTGAGCTCAGAGTGGGCAGCATTGTGTCTTGTATCACCCCTGCCTGTTCCCATGTCCTGTTCCTTCTCCCTGGTGACGGACCTGCACCCTCTGGAAAAAGAAACTGTCTCACTCATCTGAAAAAGCATGACAGATGTGGAGGAGAAGAATTTGGGAGAGTGTGTGTGTCTGGTTTATACCATTCCTTTGGTCACAGAAAATGTGTGTATCATACTGGCAAAGCAATACTTCCTTTTCTACTGAATGTTCAGTTTGGTTTTGTTGCATTTAAACCTCAGTAGTTGAGTGGGTATCAAGGTTTTAATGAACTGTGTGAGCATCAATTAAAAAAAAGGTTAGACTCAAATGTCAGTATAGGAATGTTATTTAGAGGACAGAAACCAAGAGCTCACTTTTTTCAAACATTTAAGTCTAACTCTGACCTCTTGCACTTAGTACACTGTAGCCTCCAACTTCATCACAAGTGTAGTGTGCTTTGTCCAAGAGGCAACTGTTTGACTGGAATGGGGAAAGGGGCCCATTCTGAGGATGAGTCCAGAATTTGTACAAGTAAAGGTTGTGTATTCATCTGTTAGGGAAGTTGAAAAATGTGGAGTGAATGAAGCTGAGACTTGGGGAATTTAAAAAAAGGCTTTGTGGCTAAGGCAGTTCGGTGATGCTTGATGAATTGTGTTGTCTGTGCTCAGTTGTGGTGTTTCTACCAGAGGCACTCAGGTGACTGTTCCTAGGTGGCTGCTCAGACTCTGTGTTCACGTGGCTGCGTTGAGAACTCGGATCCACTTGCAGAAATGCAGAACTACAAGTGAACTCAGTGGGAGCTAAACCTCCTGTAAAATCCTGTATTTCACTCAAGTCAGTAAAAACTGGCTCAGGGTATGTGAAATTTGACACCTGGAGCCAGGGAGCCTTTTAGTCTAATTAACCTAATGCCTCAGTTGCCAATTTTACAGGTGAAGGAATGACTTGTTCCATCTCTGTAGAAAGGCTTGGGAAGAAATTGGTTGCCTTTGTAGCAGGACTGGAAAACAACATGCTATAAATAGAGCATATAACCACCTCCCTTGATCAGGGAGGAAACAAAGCATTGAAAAATATGCCATACTTTTATTTTTGGTACCTTTTTTTTTACTTTATTGACGAATGAATTTCATATTGATCCAAGCACAAAAATCTCAATATCATAGCTCTTGAACTCAAATTTTCCACTTTGACTTAGCAGTCAAAATTTGTAGACACTGAGAATAATATTAAAATGCAAGTTTAATTAGCAATAGCCTTTTAATTCTCTTCAAAATCACAGTCAGTTGACCTTAGTAGTAGCTGAATAATATGTTAGGAGGATCCTCCTCCTCTGTTTACTATGAAGATGGAAAGCATCCTTGCTCAAGCTATTTACTGCCACCATGATAAATTTCCCCTTTGTAAAGCTGCTTCAACAAGACATCTTTTTTTTCATCCCTTTGTAAAGTCAGCCATTACCTGAAGCTTCCTATGCAAAAAACCAAGATTTTAAAAGTTTTTTGAAAGGGACAGCGCTACAACAAATAAGTAACTGTGTGTTTGTGGAAAAGTCTAGCTCCCAGAGTGAAATGATTTGCTGCTAAGGTTTAGTGAATTTAATGCTTTGGAAATAATTTGTTGGAGAGTCTGCAGCAGTGGAGAGTTTGGGGTTGTGGTTTATTTGTTGTTTTTTTTCTTTTCTTGCTCTTTTAAGGTGGAGGTGTAAAAGATTTTTTTGTTTGCTTCTTGAAGCTGAAGTAGTCATCAAACTTTTTTACTTGTTTCTTGAGTAATTTTCTCAGGGTGTTTGCTGCCTCTGAACCAGTAGCTCTCAGATGGGTCTTTTGAAAGCTTCAGCATAAACAAGGCATTTGACAGGATGTGCCATGCAGTATTTTCAGGAGAAAGATGGGAATTTTGAGCTGCTCAAAGCACAGATGTCTTCCTTAGGGGAACTCAGCTGCTAAGAACAGCACTCTTATTCGCCTAGCTGTGTGAAATCCACTTGCTAGTGGACAATTGTTTTGCGTTTTGTTTTCTTTCCCCCCCAAGACTTCTGTTTACTTGTGTGCTCTTCCATGTATGTTTTGAGCTGTGCTTTGAAGTTGAGCAGCTAGTTTTAAACAAAAGCTATTACCATGCTCTGCATAGCATCCAGCTTGATTTCAGCAATCTGATGTGTCAGTGATGTGGTTTGGAGTTAACAAAATGCTGTTCTTTGCTTGCATTGGCGTTGGTTTGTGTAGGATTAAAATTAAAAAAGAAAAAATCATCATATCACACTGGGTATGTTGTAAAAAACGCAAGTCAAAATGTGATTAGAATGTGATTAAATGGCTGTGCAACAATTATTAATTGGCCAGGCATCTGTCTTGATACATGAGATGAAGTTTGAGGTATCCTATATTTTATCCTCCATCACCTTCTTTTTCCTCCTCCCGTCTCCCATATAATCTAAAGAATTTCTGAAAATCCAGACTTTGTGTGCACTTAATTTCCTACATAAGTCATTTTAGTATATTGTAGTTCTGAGTGCCTAGATAAAACAGTTTAAAATGCATCCTTTCTGTCATCTTTGAGCACTGTTCTTCAGTAGGAAGGTCCAAATACTACTGCTTTTACTTTCTTGAGTTTACACCGAAGTCTGTGTTCTTTTATATTGATTTTTATTTTACGGTTAGGGCACAAAATGAGGAGTAGATTCTGAAAGGCAAAAGCAAACACAACTGCAGACAACCAAATTAATTTGTACCCAATTACACGAGCATAATTGAGTACAATAAATTAGCTATGAGTATTCAACTGCGTTATTTCAAATTAATTTGAAAAATTAACTAAAATCTGATTAACAAGACTGCTTTATTAAATGGGTTTAGTATGTGATCATTTATGTGAAGTACATGAACTGTTTCTGAATGTTTTGGTCTCCTGTCTTGTTCTTGGCAGCAACTGGAATTAGTGGAACCGAGCGGCTGGATCCACGTTCCTCTGACGGATACTCACAAGAAGCCCATTCGCACCTTTATGATCCAGATTGCTGTTCTAGCAAATCACCAAAATGGAAGAGACACTCACATGAGGCAAATCAAAGTGTACACCCCTGTGGAGGAGAGCTCCATTGGTAAATTTCCCAGATGTACAACAATTGATTTCATGATGTATCGCTCCATCAGATAAAATTTTCTAAAGAGAAATAATAAAGGTATTTTTTCATTACCGTATCATTGCTAAAGTGTTCAGATACTTAAAGCGCAGGGTTTACTTCCGTGTAATTGTCTCTTTATGTTTATACTTTGTACAATTTTGAAATAAAGATAATCTTGTGTTACAGTATGCTGTAGTCTGTAATTTTGTTTCTTTTTCTAGGAGTCTGAGTGCTCTTGTACTCTCTGAGAGGGGAAAAACAATCAAGCACTCTTAAGAGAATGTATTTGACTGGGTGGGAATCAATGATTAATTTGATATCATACAGGTATTTTGGGTTGATGATTTCTTCCCCTAATGATCAGCCATGGAAATAGTTCGTTCCTTTACCTAAAAATAGTTCTTTAAAAAGTTGCTCTTCTTGAACAGACATGATTTAAGGACATTACCAGTAGTATTTTCCCATCATTGCTTATGCTAATGTGTTGTACCCTTTTCTCTAGAGGGTTGTTTCTGCTTAGTGGCCATGTGCATAGATTTAGCCTTCTTTGTAACTGCAGAGTAGATCTTAGAATTATGGAATATCTCCAGTTGGAAGGGATCTGGAAGGATCATCAAGTCCAATTTGCAGCTTCTCGCATGACTACCTAAAACTAATTTATATGACTAAGTGTTGTCCAGATGCTCTTTAAACTGTGACAGGCTTGGTGCCATAACCATTTTCCTGGGGAAAAACCATTAACCATTTTCCTGTTCCAGTGACTGATAATGCAGTGAAGATGACAATGACGTGAAGAAAACCAAACCTTTCCAGATTATTCAATATAGTATATACATTAATATAGATACGCTCAGTATAGGTCATTGAGACATGATAGCTGTTGAAAACAGGAGAGTTAGGAGGTGCTGTGGCATCCTGCAGCAATGTAGGAATAAATGTGGTGGTCCAATGCACCTTCTGAAGTACTGAGAGCGGAAGTGTGTAACACAAGTAATCTCAGGGTCAGAGCACAGAATTCTTTTTATGTGTGTTTTAAAGTAAAGAGCATCGAGAGGAAAATGTGTGCTTTGTCTGCTTGCTGTTAGTAGGAATATTTAACACCCCTACGACTGTCTCTAATCTAATCATTAGTTATTTAATCTTTTAAAAAACTGAGTAGATTTTAGAAAGAGAGGTTGTTGAAGTACAAAGGTTTCTTTTGAAATGTTCAGTACTGATCAAACCCATTATTTCTCATAGCACCATGGAAGTTGATGGTCAATCCAGACTAATCTCAGGCAAGCAAAACTTTTGTCACTCTTCTTAATTGTGAGCAAGGAAAGGCTGATAATAGTGGAGGTTCATCAAACAATGATACATCATCCTGCAGAGGAGAAAGGAGGTGAAATAGAGGAAAATAGGAAGGTTGTCAAAGAAGGAGGAAGATACAGCTGTTGAAATTAATTTTATATACTTGATGAAGTTGTTGTTTACTGAAAAGTTTTATCTGTGGCTGAATTCCACAGCTTTTAGGGGTGTCATAAACAGGGCATTTCCTGAAAATGAACCTTGTAGAGAAGTGCATGACTAGTTTGGGGTTTCTATTTAAATGTGGGTTCAATCATTTCAGGAGGACCTTTATGGTATTTTACCTTTCAATGTAAAGGATGGATCAACTGCAGAATTCCTGCTCAGCAGAAGCTGGCTGAACTTGTGCCTTTCACCAAGTGTGTCTCCTCAGTGGGTTTTCTTATACAGTGTCAGGCAATTGTACATTCCCATTCACTTAATTGAAGCAAATTATATACTTTTGACATCCACTTCATATTCTTCTGTTAAAAAACAACAAAATCCTCTCCTGGATTAATCTAGTTATTTTTGATAAGTTATGGATGGTTTTTAAGAAAAGAGATTATTAGGCATGGAATTTTCCTGTTTTCCTCCCAGAAGTTAAGATGGCAGTTATCCATCCTAGCTTTGCGTCATCAAGCCACTGTTTCCTACTTAAGGATTCTACCACAGATAATTCTGTGGTAACTTTGTGCTTTGGTCAGTAACATTTATCTTTTCACACAGGTCCCTCTGCAAGTAATATCTAGAGTAATACTGCTCTGTCCCAAACATTATCCAGTAAACTAGGAGCAAGCCTGTCAGCACAGTCTTGTTCTTATTTCTGTCCTGCCTTCAGTAGGCATCATTTTTGCATCTTTAAAGAGCTATTCTTGCTTTTATTGTTTTTTTTTTTTTTTTTCCAGGACATCAATGCTCATACAGGGTAGGGGTCAGCATTTGTGTCAAAAATTTGGTATTATTATTTCTGGCAGTGTAGTTGAATAAGCTGAAATAAGCTTGAGTACTTAGCCTGCTGTTCTGTAATTATGGATTGCGTTCAAGTGGTTTTAAGAACCCATGGTACCCATGGTAAACTGGGTTATGTTAAGCTTTACTATTGGGAAAGGAATCTGTACTTAGCTAAAAACAAGTGCAGTGGCCATTCTAAATCCATAAGAAATCTTTTCAGTGTTTTTTTGTAACAATTGTAGATACATTGCATTGCAGTGGTATTTAACATCTCTGGAAGTATGTTTGGTTTTTAACATTTTTGGCACTTGGTCACATAAGGCTGCTGATTTTTAAGTGATGAGACCCTAGATGAGTGTGTCTGAAAATAAAGCAAGTTGATGCCTTTGTGTATGAATAGAGTAGTTAGTATGTGAATTGGGATAAACAAACTGGGCTGCCAAGTAATTCAGGAAGTTACTTACATGTATGTTGTGTTTAGCTGCTGCTTCTTTTCCTTGCTCATTGTTTTCAGACACGCGGTTTTCTGGGATCTTATCACTTCCTCTTTTTCTCTTGTATAAGAAGCACCTGATAAATATCGAGTAGTACAAGTAATATTGGAATAAATTACAGACAAAATGGAAGATGTATTTGTTCTAAAAAATCATGACTTGGCAGTGGTCTGACTCATCACTTCAAACAGTAGTAATTTAGAGGGTTTAAAACTTTTTCTTGGAAGATACCACACTAGGCCTTTCTGCCTCACAGAACAGAAATATGATTCCCAGTCTAAGTGTAAAAACCTTCCTTTTATTTAAACTTTAGCTTATTTCCTTTGCAGACATGAAGAAGAAGGAGGTAACTGAGTGACCAGGGTCTTGAGGAGCTCCTGTTGAAATGAAGGAGAGTACCTGTGTTTTGACTAAGTCATCTCTGTGTGTCTTCTTAGCACCACAGTGTAAATAAAAAAGGCAGATTGCAGGAGAGGGAGAAAAGAGGTATTTGCTGCTCCTGGTTTCTAAAATGGAGAACAGCAAAACATTTATGTTTTGTTTAAGTTCACATAGGGAATCTCTGGCAGAGCTGGAAGTTCAAGCCACATCACTGTCTATCTTCTCTTTCACTGTGAAGCTGATTTTCAGATAATGATCCTATTCCAAAGACAAATTTTTCAGTAATGCAATTTCTATATGTAATTCCATTTAAAAGCTTAAACTATATTTTGGGTTCTGTTGTTCTAGTTTAGTCTGTAGGGGAGAGAGATGCTTTTGCCAGCACTCTGACTATAGATGCACCACTGAAACTCCTCAGCTGTGCGTTGGTGCTTGTTCCTACCTCCCTGAAGTGAGTCTTACTGTTGGTACTTATTTTTCTTCACCTGTGTTAAAACAGTGTAAGGGAAGCCACTGAAACATTATTTAGGCTTGAAATCTGTTTATATGTTAGAGAGAGCCAGATGTTGAGATTGCCAGTACTGATCAGTAAAAACTCATGTACTTGGGCATAACGAATGAAGTGATGGGAGAGACTGAAGCACCATGGAGAGCTACCGGATATTGGGAAGGCAAATTGTTGCCTCACCTAATAGGGCAAACCACGGCTCTGGGCAGTAGGTCATTGCTTGAAAAATCCCCACCTTTCACACAGCAGTAGCCAGCAAGAATTGTCATTATCTGGACTCAAGAACTGCAAGTGAAACAGGTGCTCAGGCAATTCGTGCCACCTGGAGTGAGTCAGGGTGGTAAGACTGGACCTAGTAATTAGAGCTGAATTGCACTACACCGTGTAAAGAAAGAAGGAGAGTCAGAAGCTATCCTACTAGTAAACTTCTCAGGAAATCTTGAAGACTTTAGCAATTTGTCAACCATAAATATGCATCTTTGCTTCAAAATGGTGAGTGGGTTTTTCTATAACCTGTATTTTGAGGATGGGTCTGCTTAGTAATATACAGAAGAAGAGTTCATTGCTCTGCCAGGCCTAAATGAAAGAATATATGGTCATCATAGTGTTACTGTGTTTTGCTGTATAAATGACCTATGGGCATAATTTTTAGTGGGTATTTTTCTTGAATTTACCACTAAACTCTGCAGCTTTAGGAGAATGCATCTGAATTCTTTGGGATCATTGGATGACCCAGACTGACCTCAGCACGTGCTTGCCTGCTTGGGGGAAGTAGAGATTTGGGGCTGTGAAGAGCCCATGGTTATAACATGCAGTGCAGTGCTGTGCTTTGAGGGCCTGACTTGTTTAATTCCTGGTAACCTTTGTGCTCTTATTCCTAAATTTTGTCATTCTGTGCTAATGGTTAATTAACACTGATGTATTGATTACAAGAATGCTTTGCATTCCTTTGCATGTATACACAAAAATACCTGTTTATTTAATATTTAACTACCACATTACTTTACTTCTTTAATTAAATGCAGTAGTTTTTTGCTGGAGCACGAGATAATAATCTAAATGCAATTAAAATGTTCCTAATATTAAGAGTATGGCCCTCTAAAGATAGGATTGCTGAGGCTTCCAGGCAAAGGTATTGGGTGGTCTGCTGTTGGTTTGGAATACTTAAGTGTTCTGGTTTAGATCAGAAAGATGTTAAGGTGCTTTTATAAAGCTGCATAAAGCATCATTAAACATTGTTCATGGAAGCAAATTTAAAGTCATCCTTCACGTGACATATTTGCTGTAGCTCCAGGTTGACATTTCAATGAGCTGGTTTACGTCAGCCTAACAATTGCCTGTGACAGTTTCTCCATTTGCACCAAGGAATAAACCTCCCTTGCAGCAGTCAACAGCGTTAGCATGGTTTAGTTTAATGGAAGAATGGAAAAAAAAAAAAAAATCCCAACCCCAAGGCCCAGGTAATGAAAATTATGCTAATACTTGATGCTGCTAGAGGATATAATCCAGACATAATTATATATGAAGTAAGAGAGTAAGTTTGGGATCACTGGAAACATTAAATACCTGAACTCTGATCCCACTGCAATGAATTACTGCTGTTAATTATAAATAACTATATAATTATAATAATAATTATAAATAACTGTAGGGGAATGGCTTAGCCAATATTTAATACTCTAATTTAAGGAAATTAAATGGGATCAGTGACTTCCCAGTTATATAGATAAGAAGAGGCAAACCTGGAGCAGTTTTGGAAGTTTCTTTCCCAAATGCTTCTTCCAAAATACAAAATTAGGAGTAAATTCCATACACATGCAGTGTAGTGTTGAACATGTAATTTGTTGAAATCTTTTAAAATTAGAAGGTAAAAATTCCTTGTATAAGATGAAAGCATCAGAGCTCTGCAACACTTCACTTTTTGAATGTTTAATATTTTTCTTGAGTGTATGACTGAAATTGCGTGGGTGACAATGTCTAGCTTACAGAATGATCTAAACAAAATTCCTCATGGCTGTTTCATTTCAATATTTACCATATTTTTGTACTGGCATATAATCTGTGATGTGAAGCAGCAGAGAGGAAAGCATCTATAAACGAGTCTCATTCACCCTAGAAAAACACTACCATGACAAACAATCAATTTATGAGAAAGTAATGTCTAGGCATTTTAATTAGAAAAGACCTCAGGAAAGGAATTGTCTTTTCTCTGCATTTGTGCATTTCCTTTAAAAATGTGTTTCTCACTTTGCTTAAACTGGTTAGAAATTTCAAGTAAAAGGTGAGCTATAAACTTACTGCTCTTTTGCAAAGGTTTTACCTGTTTTTCTATGCAACTGCTTCAGGTTGCTCTCCTGTTGCCAGTGAAAATCAGTATAAAACAGAGGTGTTCATTCTGGCGCTTCAGAGTAGAATCTTTAGTCTGGGGCACACATCTCTGAAGAGAATTTCTGTTAGGAACTAATAAACCCATACAGTCTAATCTTTCAATTGTATTTAATCGTCATGTTTTGTTTGATGTGATTTTTGATTTCTTACAATGTTTTTATCTTTAAATGCAATGTAATTTTTAAATGTACTGCTAGGCCAGGATCTTGTGACCTCTTGTATTCAGTTTTAAAGCTTATTCTACTTCTAGTTGAGACTAGTCTTAAATATTTCAGATGTTATGCTTTATCTGTTCTGTCTGGTACTATTTCCCATCATGTGGTAGTTTACAGTGGAGAATTACAGCACTTTCTAAAGGTACATTTTTTCCATTGGAAAACCAGTGGGAACACAAGTGGGACAAAGGTTTAAACTGAAATCTTACTGAAAGCTTCCAGGATACTGTTAATCTTCTAGCAGAGATAGCTCATCTTTGAGTACAAGTTATTTATATTTTCATTAAGTTTGATTTTATATCTGTTAATTTACTGAAAAGCCAGGAGTCTTTATATTCTGTTGCTTCTCAACTAAGTCTCAAGTTATTCTAAACCTTCCTAGTAGGTAGATATATAAATCTCAGTGGGAGCACATGTACCACATGTGCCCAGATGTTGCTGTATCCCACATTCCCAATCCTATGGTATTTTCATACTCCTATTATTCAATGTAGTTTTTTAAGGCCTTACAACAAAACAGTAAGGTAGGTAATCAAAAAATAATTTTTCTTTTAGTTTTTTTTAAGTTCTTCCCTAACCTCATTTTTCTACCTGCAGTAACAATTTGCTTTTAATTATTCATTGTTTGTGATTTTTAAATAATTTGTTTCCTTCATTTTTGTATTTTATGAAGGCTCTTTATCAATTAGTTGTACTTCTAAAAGGAGATAAGTTCATCTGGGTGTACCTGAAAAAAACAGGAAATTATTTCTCTATGATATTTGCCAACCAAGTGTTTGTGTCATCACTGGATCTCTCAGAAATATTTTTTCAGTATATCATTCCCATCAAATGGCTGTTTAGACTGCTTTCCTCCAGATACTGCAATTTTCATTTCTTCCAGATAGAAGAATTAACCGTGTTCTCATGTCAACATAAAGCAAAGGCAACCCCATTAAACCAGTGGAACAGTACAAGCCGGGAGAGAGTCAGGTGTTGCATATTAAATGGAAAAAGATCGATACATATATCTTGCAGACTTTGCAATGACAGGCTTATCTATGTTGTCAAAAATCAAGATTATCCGAATTGTTTGTACAATCCTCCTGTTCCCATAATTTATGCTGCCTTTTGTATATCATTAGGTGTTCTTTTTTTCCCCACCTCCTTTTAGGAATGAATCAAAATAGCATAGTGAAAGGAGACTATGACTTCTGGCTCTTCTGGAAATTTGAAAAGTATGGAGTGAATGAGGTGAAGTCTTGCAGAAAGGGAGGACATGGTTTTTTGATTAAGACAGATTGCTGTTTGGAAAGTTGGACTCCATCTTTATTTTCCCACAAATGACTCTAGCAAAGTCACTTGAATATTTTCATAGGTGATCACTAATTGTTTCTTGGAGGATTTACTCTGAAAGCTCTGGTTCAGATTTTCTAAAGTATTAGTGAAAGTTGCCTGGCATTCTCAGATATTCCTAAAGGCAGAGGCTTGCTTGCATCATTCATTCTATTCCTCTCAAGAGATAACCTGACAGGAAAAGAAAAAAAAAAAATCTTTGCGTAAAACCAATGTAATTCACTTATTGAGGACAAGAGCTTGCATTCAATTAGTTGATTTCTCTGGCTGATGGCAGCCCCAAATTTTTTTCTCTACAAGTCGTCATGTCTGGACCCTGCTTCACTCATTTGCAGTGCTTGCTTCCTCCCCAGTCTTCAGTCTGGGCCCAGTCTCATCTCCAAGTCTAAGTGCTTTTCCACCCTAGCCTTTAGTTTTCCTCTCACCCCTGTCTTCCTTCCCCAGAGTTCTCTGTCTCAGTCCCTTTCCCAGAGTCACTGTAGCAGCATTTTGTATCCTATTCAGTCACACATTTTCTCACCCACTGCTTGCTTTCTCGATATCCCCCCAGAATCCCCTAATTTTCCATTTTCCCTCCACTAATCCTGAAGATTTTCCTTTCTTTCCCGGCTAGTCCCAACTAATACCACATGCTTCCTCCCCACATTGCATAATACATATTCTGCCTGTCAGCTCTCTTCCCCACCTGCTGAAGTCGCAGATGATGAGATTATTGAGAGCACAGGGGAGAGATTTTTCTGCTTTTTGTTATAATACTCGACCCAGCCCAAGGATACAATACCTGAAAGCAGCTATTACAGCAAAGGGTTGACTTTGCCCCGTAGCTTCACACCAGATCATGTTCAGGATTGTTCTGTGGGGTGTGCATTTTTAGGCTTGCCCAAAATTGGGCAGACTTTCATGAATGGTTCTATGTATATCTCCTACTCTCTCTCTGTTCCCATCTAATTTCAGAAACTCTACTGTAAAGCATTCGAGTGCTAAAAGTTTCCAAATAAAAGATTGTGAGAGTATTTCTCTGAAATGGCTGACTAGTTTTGGCTGGAGTTTTCAAAAATAAATTCAGCCTGAGGCAGACAGCTGGTATGGGAAATTTCAGCTAACAGAGTTGCAATTTGGCTAAGTTTTGAGAAACTCGTAAGAGATTTGCGAGGGAATGAACCCTGGGTAATGTTTCACATTTCACCAAATAGCATCTTCTGGGCAGTGTGCTTTGTCACTTTGTGTGGACCTTCCCATTTGGTATAAAGTTGGTTCTCTGCAGAAACTAGCTAAGCTTCAGTACATTAGAAGAGCTATTTTTATTTGGGGTTTATAGACTCAGAGTGTTTTTAAAATAATTTATTTGCTTCCCCAGTCTAGCTGAAGTATCTTTCTATATAGGTACAGCCTGCCAAGGGTATTTGTACTGAAAATATCTCTGTTCTTTTATGCTTGTTTATAGCTGCCACCAGGGATTTGTGCTGGAGTAGCAGTGTCCCAGGGTGAGCTCTGAGAGGGTTTTAACCTAGCCCTGTCTGTAGCACCCTGCTGGGAATCTGCTTCCCCAGCGTGCAGTCTGTATGGTAATAAAAGGAGCAGAGTCCTGCCCAGTTCTCCTGAACTGCTCGTGTGAGCCAGGCTTATTCACACTCTTGTTTTTCAAGCTCTGTCATTATTAAACTTTTCCTTGTTCTTTCTTGCCCCCTCCCCCGCCTAGATTTGCACTGGGTTTCAACCCAGGCTTACCTTCATTACTGCAGGCCTTTTTCTGGGCTATTTGATGATTCGTGGTTCCTGGTGTAAGTGACCTGTCCAATCTATTAAAAAATGTTAAAAAGCCAGTTTTTTTCTGTCATGCAAGGTTCTCTTTGCTAGATAGACCTTTCAACCATCTTTACTGTCTTGAAATACAAATATCTGTCTGGCCTTCAAATACCAGGGCACATCAGGTCTATCAGAAGTTTCTAAACTCAACCTCCTAAATCCAAAAGCTCTGCAGAAGGCAAGAAAGTACTTTACAAAAGAAGTTTGGATCATATGGAGCCTTTTTGTGCTCTGGTGGTCCTGAAGCACTCAACCCAAAATAAGAGCAGCCAAAGAAACAAACAACCCAAGCCAGTCTGTTCATCCTGGTAGATAATTAAGGCATAGAAACTCTTTACCCACCTAATTCATGGTAGCTCCTATTACCATCTGGGTGGGTGGGTGAATTGGGATAGAAAGGAGTGGTACATCAAGACAAATCCCTTCTCTGAATGTAATTCCTTGTTTCACACACCTGTTCAAAAGCAGCCTGCTAAAAACTGAGTACTGTCAAATGAACTGATTAAAATAATGAATACTGTGGAGTGAGTAGGGATTGATTTTATTCCCCCTCCCCATGTCTTTTCTATACAAAACTGAGAGGATATCAGGTTATGTCAGCAGAAGTTCAAAATAAATAAAAGTATATTGTTCTTAAAGCTGTATTTAAGCTGTGTAGCTTAAACCTGGCTGAAGCAGGTTGGAGACATTTAAAGCTTTTGCATAGTTTCTAAACAGGAATGAACAAATTCATGGAAGAAAAATCCTCTGAAGATTACAAAATCCAAAAGACAGGCCATAAATTGTTGGAGATTACCAGAGTACTGGGTGAAATACCATTACATACTTGTCCTCTTACACTGTTCCCTTGGGAATTGCTTGCTGGCATTGGCCTATACCAGTATCTTTTTAGGAGCAGGATGGTGTCAAGCCCTAACAAGACCAAACAACTTTTGCTCGGAAAGAGATGAAGGACACAAGAATTTGGAGAAACAAAAGGACTACAGGGCACAACAAATGTGGTAAAAGGAAGGTGTGTTAGGTTCAAAGGGTCAAAGATGAAGATTTTTCTCTGCTATTCAGAGCACCCTCCAAAGCACTAGAAAGTGTTTGAAAATACCAAAGGGCCCAGTGGATACTTCCCTGGGCTCCTGTCAGGGACAGGTTGTTGAACTAAATGGACCTCATGGATTTACTTGTTGCTGCCATTTGTACATTTTTCAGTGATTAGGTTCTTCAATATTTTGCTGGCGGCAAAACCTGTGTAGAATGTGAAGCCAACTGAGAGTACCAACATCGTGATTTGATAATTAAATATTGCATTTCAGTAACACCAAAAAGCAAAATTTTGAGGAGGAGTATGTTTAAGAAAGGAGCAGGGGAAAAGACCCTAACTGTTTTCTCATCACAGTACACTGAGAAAATGTTTAGACTGATACATAACCTTCGTAGTGTTATGTTCTATAAAATTGGCAAGAGCTTAGTTCTTAGTCTGAATGCTATGCTTGTTTTGAAATTTAAATAATAAACAATTTATATATGTATGTATTTTAGCTTAAAATCACATCTTGTCGGATTTGGCTGTTAATAAAAGCTTATGGTGGAATCAGCACTCTGTCCATCCAGTGAAAATATGAACAGGACCACACAAAATGCTTCCACTGTGTCATTCCTTTTACTGCTGTTTCATTAAAATAAACTCCTTGCCACAGAACTTACTTGTCATTTCCCGCTTCTCAAAAATATCACAAGTAATGTAGTTTCTAAAGCTTTTCCACTTCTAGCTCTGCTATCTACTTGATTGTGTTTGCAGAAGATCTCTTTATATTCCTCTCTGCCATTCCTTTTCAAACACATGCAGAACTGGATCTTAGATGTACTCTATTAAATGCACTTTTTGGCCAACACTGCTTACAACTAAACCTAGGCCAGTCAGATAGTGTCGTATTCATCTTGGTTTCTGTCATCACAGATTCCAAAAAGAAAGTACTTTAGCTCTTAATGTATGTGTTCTTCTGTCCATGTCTACTTTAGCATTTATTGAGATAAATTCTTTTTGAATTGTATCTGCTTCTGGTTACAGTATGTTTTTTCTTTTTCTCCTGGGTCTCATAGCTTACTGAGCTCCACTGAAGTAAGAATAAAAAAGAATTTATGGGCATTTGTTGGACTGGATAATTAGCTCAAAGGAGGCGTTTGTTTGCGCTATCACCTATAATGTTGTCCTGTGTCATTAGGAGTCTGCTGGGCTTTCTTAAATCATAAAAATCATGTGTTCATTCTTATTCAGCTTCATTGATTCAGAACTATTTTTGTTTCATCTGACAACAGGATTTTCCCCTGTTTTTCACAAAGCATGATAGTAATTCTATAATATGTGTTTTCACTTCTTGAAGTTTTTCTAATTTACTTTTCTGAAGGCATGTGCCTAACTAGGATTTGTTTAAAAAGCAGAGGAACCTGTTTACCAGAGAGATATTTTGCTATTTCCTCTTCATATGTTCAAGTGAAAACTCACAAAATTTCTTTGAATGTCATCCTAAAACTCAAATTGTAGGTAGTGTTACCTTCAAATCACTAATGACCAGGTATAGGTGAACTGGGACTCTGGAGATTTAAGATGAGTTGTTGTCATACAAATTTATTATTCAGTACCACCAACTTCACTATTTCCTTTGGTGTCGTATCACCTGATAGAGTCTATCACCACACAGAATTATTGAGGTGCTCTCCCTAAGGCTCAACTACAGTATTGCGATCCAGTGGTGTTCTCATAAATGATAAGAATACATCAGACTGGTCCCCTAACAGGGCTATAATTCTGTTCTGGTAACAAAGCACAATCCAACATTACAGGTGCTGTAAACATCCTTAGCAGTTTTTGTTTTAAGCATGACAGACAGTGCATTTTAGTTTGCAAATCAACTTCACCTCATAAAATCCTGGGCTCAGATAACAGCACTCACTTGCTCACACAATTGATGAATACTTACAACATTTTGCTATGTTTTTCTGTGCAGTTAGTTTCCAACACCTTCTCTTAGTTTACAGGGGTGTGAATAATCTGCATTTGCATGCACTGGCAGCAGTGTTCCCAAGCTGGCAGGCAGGGAATGCTAACTCACAGGGCTGTGCTTGAACGCATCACTTCTGCTGTGCTCTTCCCCTCCCCTGTGCCAGCAGCTGAGAGAGCTGGGAGTTTTCCCTACACTCAACATCTTTCTGGCTCATTGTCAGTCAAGCCATGCCAACTGCACCAGCCAGTAAAAGCATATAGGAAAAATAAATTTGTCATAGGAAAAGTACAGAAAAATTATGACTTTCATGCAAGACTACAGTAAAGGCCCTGTTAGGCTATACTTCGCTAACGAGAAAAAAATAACTTTCAGAATCAGGGGGTTTTGTCAATGACAGTGTGCTTGAGGACACTTCCCCTCACAGGGTTAGGACCAAAATTTTTTTTTTTAAAAACTGCTATAACAGTAACATTTTCATTAACTCCATGAGTGGATGAGACAACATGACACCATTGTGCTGTATCAGTCTCAAAAAATTATGTGTGAATAATAGTAAAGGGATGTGCTGGCAGATACGCAGGAAGATACAAGAGATGTGTGTAGTGAAAATTGTGTTTGATGATGAGCTGCATTTTCTACAGTGGTTTATTCATTAAGCCTCCTAACATAGTGTGCTTTTTAGATTATTTATAATGTAATATAAAATAATAGAAAGTAAAATAGTTGTTGAAATACCTTTGTGATTGGTAAAGAAACTCAGCAGATTCTGGTTTTTAATCTTCCCTCAACACACATTTTCCATTTTCTCTTATTAGAAGGAGGCAAAATCAAACAGGCTCTATTTTTTGTAGCTCTTTGCTTCTAATTACAAATTACAACTTCAGGATTCATGTGTTTTGTGTCTAATGCTTCCAAAGAACTTTGCAGGACCATGCAGAAAGCATTGTGATACTGAATGCTTCAGCTTATGCTTAAAACAGCTTAGTCTTGGCACACTAATTTAAATAATGACAGTTTGCATTTTTTGTTACTCATACATGTTTAGCAGAATCAATCTGATAAAAGCCAGTAGTGCAACTAAAATGAACATTAAAGAATACACACAATATTTGTCAAAGCTTTCTTGAAGGACTGTTGCAAGTGCATCAATTATTTAACTTAAAGGCTAAGATCAAGCTCAGTAATCTCTGTTTAATATATTGTATTGACGTATCAGAGACCTAATTTTGCTCAAGGCTTATTCTATGCGTCAGAGGTGGCTATTGAGTAGAAAACTCTTTTTATTGCTCTGGAAATAACTATTACATGTCATAAAATGGTGTCAGATTTTCTGAAGTCAAAGCGTTCAGAGAGTATAAAATGTGCAGAACCTTACAGGTGCTTAGTTTTGACATTTATGGACAATCAAAACTGTGATGTACAGTCAAAACTTGAAGAAACAAATCTGTACCAAAATTGAAGACTATAGTTTCTAACCTGCTGAGGAGGCTTTCAGTACCAAGAACACTTGGGAGTAGGAGTTCTCATGGGAAAAAATATTCTGTGTGGTAGAAAACTAACAAACTATGCTTTCTCTTATACCTGCTACCTCTGAGATCCTGATACAAGGTGAGGAAGGGACTATGATGCCAAAGTCCAAATAAGACAAGAGATTGGTGCTGGTAAGTTGCACCGTATCAACTCCTTTCCTGACATGAAATGCAGAATCTGTTTTAATCTAATGACAGGAAAGGAGCAAGTCACCCACTGTTCTGTTGGTTGAATGTGCACAGTGCATGTGAAGCCATATATAACTTACAGAAAGTTATTTATGGGAAATAAGAAGCTGTGAGAAAAATAAAATTTCTGCAATACAAAAATATAATTACTTACAAAAGCAATATTGACATATTTAATATAAGATACTCTGAAGGCCAGGCTATTGACATTCTAGGTTATGACAGTTCCTCTTGAAGAGAGGGGACAATGCTCTTCTGCCTTCACAAGATAGGAAAAAGCTGAGTTTCTAATAATGTCACATCCATTTTGTTCAATTGGTCAGAGATTCTTTTTTAGGTGTACTTGTGTATGGGAGGTGAACCTAAGAATGCCAGAAAAACGTTCTGTTTTGCTAGACTTTTGCTGGCCCTTCAGGTACTTTAGTTAAAGCTATCTCTTCCTCTGTGATAATTTAGAACTTGGCAGAAATGCTGTATAGAGTAGGTGTAACAGTGGTGATAAATTACTCCATCTTTTGGAATTGAGTTTAGCTCTGCACAATTCCAAGAGACACCTGTAGCAGGAAACCTGCTGTGGTCTTTCCCTGGGCTCATCTGAGCCCTGAGAAGCCCCAGGAATTTCATGTATTTCTGTATCTATGTGAGCACTGGCCTAGGTCACAAAGTCAATTTAAAGGCTTAAATAAGAGCCATCGTTTGCTTCTTAATACAGTTTTTGAACCTCCAAATGCCTACTCTGTTATCTGACTATGTCAGAAAACCATAGGACCTGTATTTTCACTCGTTCATTTTCTCTGGCTGTCTATGGAATCACCCACATCTGATTTTAATTAGCAGTTATGAGTCACTGGTGTGTGTGTTTATGAAAGAGCAGAGGAAAATACTCTAGTCTGGTTGTTTGGGCACGTCTCTAGGAATTGGGAAAAATTGTGTTCTCTTCCCTCTGCTGGCCTGATGAATGTTTCCTTCAAGTGGGTCAGCTTAACATGAAAAATCTGTAAACTGTCTTCCTCCCTTTACTTTCCTCATTCTTGCATCTTTTCTGACCCACCACACAAGTGATAGATGTGGGTGGAAATCACTCTGGATTGGAAAGATTGGTGAGCTCTGGCCCTGCTCATGGGTGGCGGATGGGTGAGGGAGAGGGAATTCCACTGTCCTCCGTAGTCCAGAGGGAGGTGTTTAGGAGCACGTCTGCACCACCATCTCAGACTTTGGGCTGGCTATGTCTGCACCCCAGTCCTGAAGCGTCCCTGCTGGAAACCACAGCACATATACTGCTGGTGTGGGTGTAGTGGCTGGAGTTCTTTTCATATGTTGTGTCAACATATTCTAGTTTTGGGAATAAAGCAAATCCATCTCTAAGGCATTTGCTGTAGATGAGTCTTACACAGCTCCAAGCTCAGCTTGCTCCCTTTGAGGACTCTTTCTTGAAGTCTCTCACCAAACATTGCCAAGGGAACTGAGATCACCAGTTTGGGACTCTGGTTTCCACTGGCTGGCAAAACAACAAGATTTTGGGAGCTGTTTCAGGGAATACCTTCTCTCATATCGCTCTGTTTCTCTGTGACAACATCTTTATGTTTATTGAGACTCAGGCTCAATATTGTTGTCTTGCAAGCTCTGGCAAAGGGAGAACAATTTGAAGTTTTGGACCCTTTCTTCATTTAGAGCCCTGATGTTACTAAAGTGACAAGTGAGACCTCATCTATGAATGAGCAGAAGCCTAAGCACAGAAAATCCTTCTCAAGGATGGATCTTGGGGATGGTCCCAAGACCATAGATGGATCAAGACCATCCCAAGATGGTCTACTTGTAGGAGAAAGATATGCAAAGGGAAGAAGGGAAAGCCCCGTTGTAACATGGATCTGTGCAAAATGGTGCTGTGGAGTGGTAATTCCTGGGCTGTGCTGCTGCTGATGCCTTAGGTTTTAACTTTTATATTTTTCAAATTCTGCATTCCCAGTGTGTAACTCTGAAGTGTCCTGTAGCCTGTGAGCTGCTGCTCTCTCATGCTAAGACAGACATAACAAAGCCTCTCCAGGCTGCTCTCCAAGGACACCCAGCCCGTCCTAGGCCCAAAATGTGTAAACCAGCATCTTGAGAAGGGGGGCAAGCTGAGGGGAAATTACATCATTAGCTAAAGTTTAATTGGTGAATTTATGCTGATATGCAAATGGACCAAAGCTATAAAAGTGTGAAGAACTCGTGACTCGTTGTCAATCTTGGGTGTAGCCTTTGGCCTGCCCAGGGTGTACCTCTGAAGGCCTTTCAAATAAATATCCACCTTTATTCCCTTACTCCTGTCTAGTCTCTGTTTCTAGGTTGGCCTCTTTAGGCATCACTGAAATGTGTTTTAATAGAGTTCATGTATTTCTGGGATTACGGTAAGTATGGCTGCTTCTCCTGAAAAGTAAACAAATACATTCCTCAGCGTGAAATCCCACACAAATGGACTGAACACAGATTGTGACTTTCACTTAAACTCCCTGTTTTTGGAAAGAATTCTGATTTTTCTTTTGAATTGGCGTAAACTGTTCTTGAGCAACTAACTTCTTTTCAGTTTACTCCACCCTCTTTTCCTGATTTCTCATGTTTCTAAAGGGCAATGGGAATACAGTTAGCCATTTAATCACCAGCTAAGAGGTTTTTAAGTCCTTTGCTAGAAGAGCTTTTTGTGCAGATGGGTTTTTCTTGGACCAAAGGGGCTAAATAAGCCTGTACTTACCAACATATCATCTGTCCTGTATCTTTTATGTACAAATAGAACAAGTCTCTCAATAACTGAAAAATCCCTCTTTCTTGCTGCAGAAGACCAGGCTGACTGAAATTATAGGCTGGAATCAGTGGGGATGTAGCCACATCAGTCACACAGAATTTATGTGTCAATACTACTTAGTCTAATTGATAGGAATGAAGAAGTCAGAACGTGGACTTACATTTTCTTCTTTCACAAGTGTATCTAATATCAATGAAGTTTTAAGCATAATTTTTATTTGGATAAGCTTCTGTGGTTGTAGACTTTTCTCATGTCCCCTTTCTAGACAATTGTTCCAAATCTATAGTCAGGCCTCCTCGGACAGAGGAGTAATATTACCTGGAGAATTTCCCGGTGTTACTTTCCTTGCACACTCAGCAGGCATCAGGCCTGCTGATAAGCTCCCATCCACTACTGTGGCATATTTATGCAGGCACAAAAGCCAGATAGAAGTTAGTTCCTCCTGTGTGTGTACCAGAGTGGCCCCTGCCTCACCTCTTCTCAAATTCCAGTAAGATTTGTGAAAACTGAGATGGTGTGGGCACACGGCACAGCAGCCACCAGCTGCCGAAACAGCTCCAGTTACTGCCCAGAGATGGGGTGAGACTGAATACTTTGTATTTAAAACTGAATTTTCATCTCTCCCTCAGCTGTGTGAAGTGCTGTTCTCTAGCAGGTCAGAATTCAGGATCTGGATTAACTGGAGTAATGAGCAGTTGTTGAAAGTGTAAGACTTAGCTGGTGATGCCTCCAGAACTCATTTTCTCCCAAGAGGGCATGTCCTCTGACATGCTGTCATTAAGACCAGAATTTCTAATGTTTCTACTACTTAGAAATAAGAAGGCAGAAAGAAATTAAAAAAACAAAAAAAATCCAACAAACAACTTTTATAGAAATATCTAATATTTTAAAGTGGTTTTCCAAGCTGTAAAATTTAATAGACTAGTATATTATTCTATGGGATACTTACTTTCCTTCCATACTCTGTGAAGGAATATCATTCTCCATAAAATTTCAATTTTTGTAGCATCCTTCCAATTGTCTGGTTCTCAAACAAGCAGACAGACTAAAAATTAGAACTCGCAATGAATTTTGTTCCTATTTTTTGTCAATATTGCTGACTCACAAACAAACCAACATCATTAAATATTAATTTACAATTTCACTTGACAATCACAGTCATGGAAACTTTTTTTTTTTGAGGGCTAATGGTAGAGATACAGGATTGAAGACACTTTTTAAGCCATCAACTCCAGTCCTCACTTCCTTCTTATATATGCCTATAGAAGTATATTCATTTTATGTATATTAATTTAGATAATATCAGTTCATATATGAAGGAATATTAAGCTAGACTAAACTACTCATAGTTGATACTAGATTTACACTGTTACATCCATGGAAGAGGCTTCATTGACAGCCCCAGAATTACTGTAATTTTCAGCAGACAAGGAGAGCAGGTACAGCAGTCATGCATTGTTGTGCTGCTTACTGCACGTCAGAGGAATAAGACTGGTTACTGAGAACAGTGATTTATTTCCTCCAAGAATACTATAAAATAGCCTTTAAACTACATTGTGTGATTTCTACACTTAGTAAAACACAGTCTTGTAAATGGCATTTCCTTTAACAGTAAGGCACTGTTATTTGTGCTTGGATTCTCTCTGTTCTTGAGTGCACAATAAAAACCATGGCTGACCAATTTTCTATATGGAGCTTGTGTTATTTAGTTTGAAAGAAACCTACAGCCAGTCCGTGCTCTGTATTTAGGAGTTCTGCAGTCTTAATAAGGTGCAAAATCCCTCACTTTAAGGAGATTAACCTCTAAAGAAAAGTGCATTTTCCTTGAATATCTATATATTTGCTTGTATCTGTGATGTCACTTTACTTCTCAGGGTTGGGGGTTTTTTCATTCTGGCAGCTCCACCAACGTTTCGTGATTAACAAATGCTATTTATACATTTTTCAATACTGTGCCACTGTGAAACTTTGGAGTGTGCATTGCTCTAAGGTGCAACTCCTTGATATTCTGTCCTAGAAAAATGAACGCAATTTTTATTGATAAATATTTGTTAATCATATTTTTGAATGTACTCAAATATCAAATTGCTTGTACTTTTGCACTCTTGGGAGAATGTTAAGTTAGAGCTTGTTTCTATATCAGAAAAATATAGAAACAGTTCCATCAGAGGAACTTTAGTAAAGATGCCATTTTGCTATGTGAGATATGAAGAACTTGCTGAGCTTGCACTGAAAGTTTTTAAAAGTCGCCTTTCCAACAGAAAGTGGAAGTCAATGAGTAATCAGCTTCATTTTAATGAGGAGTTTATCCACTGATAAGAAGTACACTGATTGTTGTCTGTTAGGAATGTTAGCAATTCTTTGAGATAACTTGAACATACATTACTGTAGAATTAATTAAGCTGTAATAATTATGTTGTGCATCACCTACCCAAACCTTTAGAGCCTGGTCTGTCTCACACTGAAGCTAACACAGTTCTCAGCTGCCAGCAGGTTCTAAATTAAATTGTTGTGAGTTGAAAGTTTTGAACTATACTTCCTTTTTTCCCCCTTTATTTAATTTGAGTATCTTTCCTTTTTGGGACCAGCATAAATTCATGATCTTCACTGAATGCAGAGGATGAAGGATAACATGAATAGCCCAGAAACTCTCTTAAGTCACACATGGCTAGATGTGGGACAATGTGTCCAGGAAATATCACTTATGCTTGCCTGTTTCTTATATTTGTTTTTCCATAAACATTTGCTGTGACTACTTTCAGGTACTGAGCTATTGTATGTGCATCTATATACGTATTTAAAGTTTTCAGTACAAAAAAATTACATGGACCCTAGAATGTATCTCATTCATCACTGGCATTCCAGATCTTTTCATGTCAACAAACGTAATTTAAAGCTTTTGTTTTGTATATGTAGCCTTCCCCTTGGACAGAAGCTTAATTTGGAACTGCAGGACTGCTGAGACACAGTCATAAAATACTGACATAAGGCACTCTCTTAGCAGCCATACCAAGAGATGATTAGGAAAGATAGCAACAGTAGTGCTGAGCTTTTGTACTCTCAAACCAGCACAGTGGTTCCTCGAATGCCCTTACAAACTATGACTAGTCCTGAACTATTTTAAATTCTTGTGGGAACCTTGCTGGCAGTGATCTGTCTAAAGGATTAAGCAGAGATAACACATTCCCTAGAGTCCAGCTAGGCTAGCTCCCAAAACTGTAAGACCAGGAGCTTATTTTATGAGGTCTTATACTGTAATTTTGAAGTGCATGTTGATCTTTCCAAACCACTGGAGGAGAATTTGAGCTTTACCAATCACAGACATTGAAAAGTCTTCAGTCAGAACTCTGAAAGTAGATTTGGTGAATGCCTCTTCCGCTTAAACACTATTGCACCCACCACTATATGGTGTCATGGAGACATTATATCCCTAATATCCCCTATAGATATCCCAAAGCCAAGGGGGCTCTGTGCTTCACTGAGCAGCTCTCCATTACACTAGATGGGATACACTGTATGGGATTTAAGAGGAAGAGTCTCATAGGAGAGCCAAGCTGGTTTCATTAGATAAGCTGATAAACCTGGAACTCTTTTCAAGGTCTCTTCCAACATATTAAAAAGTTCAGAACTCCTCCAACCCATGATCACAACATGATTTTATGGTAGATTGGTAAACGAGAGACACTGTAAATTTACTCTTTAGTATATTATTTAAATAATATGTGGGAGAGAAGTAGGTAAGTTACTTAGAGTTTGGATGACTTAAGCAGCTTTTTTTAATATGTTTTATCTCATGATAGCTCTGAAAAATGTTTTCAAAGCTGGGAAGACATTGTTTTGTCTGAGTTGTTCTTTGGGATGAATTGAGCAGCCTAGAAATCACCATTACGGGTAGATTTTTTTTCCACTCATCCATCCCTTTTTCTTTATCCTGTGCTGGAATATTCTTACTAATGACATGTTGCTAGCAGAAGAAAATGAAACATGTAATGCTACTTAGAGTGGTTTTACTGCTAAGAGTTTGGGTTATGGTTGCTGTTGGTCTGCACCTTTATACGTGAAAATGTGATTTTTAAGTTAGAAAATAAAAGCTGAAAAGAAACGAATTAACAACAAAGTGCATGGAAGTTTTCAGTATTCTAAGATAATATCTGTTCACATAAACCACCAGGCTACAAAGGATTTCAGCATTTTACAAAGCTTCTGCTCAGCTTCCAGCTGGCAAAAATAATGGTATTTTCAATAGTAGGAAAGGTGGTGGTTATGCTGTTTTGCATTGCAGAGTGTTCTTATCCCATGTTGTGTCATGTCTCAGAGTAGGTCAGTACAAAATCAAGAATGAAAGAAATGAAACTTTGAAGATATTTGTTTTTTCCAGCTCAGTAACTTAATATTTCATCAAGGGTCTTCTGGGAGCTGATCTGAATATGTTGCAGTGAAGAGAGCAGCCAGGGAGGAACTCTAATGAGTCCTCAGTATACATTCCTGACTGCCTTCAAACAATTTCGTGGCCATAATTTTTTAAAACATTCCAAGCACTCATCTCTCATTGTCTTTTGTGGTTTGGACGGAGTATTGTTGATTGTTGGACTGGTTTTGAGGTAGTCCCCGGAGTGAAATTGCGGATCCTACCTCACACATTATCATCTGCATTTGCATATAATTGAGACATAAGCTCTCTGGCAATCTGCAAACGGAATGCTGTAGAGCTCTTGTTAAATTTTCTAAGAACAAACACAATAGGAATGCCAGCCTAGGATGTAGGTCAAGAATTTGTCCATGGAATATTCTTTATTAAATCCAGTGAAATTCTCTGGAGGTTGTTAGATATGAGTTAAAGGAAAGACCTGAATCCAAGACTTCCTTACTATGGGGATTAAGATGAAATGAGATTTGGATCTCTTTTGCCTCTACACTTGTTTGTTAGAAACTAAAACAATTCCAGATTTTTTCATTTTTCATTTTCAACTNTAAAAAAGCACCAAACCACACAAAGCCAGGGTGTCCTTTTGGTAAATAACATCCATGCACGAGAGTGTGTGAGTGTGTTTTGGGGGTGGGGGGTGAGTGAGACAGAGAGTGAGAAACCACAGAGGTACTTTATACTGAGCACTGCTCCTGCAAGCAGCTCATAGGGTGAGAGGTGACTTTAGCAATGACTTGCATTACATAATACCTCCCATCTCTCTGCAGATGTGTGAGTTTGTTTAAATGTTTTATGAGGTTTTTATTACACTGTAATATAGTCCCAACCCCTCTGCAGTTGCCAGTTTGGTCACAAAATATAATAAATTTCAAAATACCTAATGCTTCAGCTATTCAATAATTTTCTGACAGGCCCCCTGATGCAATTATGGTACCACTGTGTCACTGAACTACTTTTGTTTGGGATGTGTAGAACAGCAGGTTTAGTTCACTAATCCTGTTTTACAAAATCCCTGTGTTTAAGCAGATTTGAACGTTCTGTACACTTGTGAAAACGGACTGTTCTCTGTCCCTATCTTCCACGTGCTGTGGTACAGCAGCAGGCTGTGTGATGATGACCAGTGCTTTCTCCATGCTTTCTTTTGGGGTTACCATGCCTCCTTGATTTGTGGTGTAAGCAGCAACTTTTTGAAAATCACTGTGGTGTTTTTTTCAAGGTTCTAAAACAAACTGAATTCTTGGGAAGCATCTCCATTCTCTGCTGATATGCTACTTGTCACCCATTCGATAAAGTTTATATTGGAGGCCACTGAACATTAAACACTAACTCACAAGAGACCTGAGCACAGGCCAGTGGAGTCTTCCCTTTACACTAAGGCAGTGCTCAACTAGCCCATTCCTTCAAAAAAAAATTTCTAATCCTTTTTAAAATGGAGGAAATTAAATTTGTGAAAGAAAAAAGCTCAACCCTACACTTAAAAGCAATCTTAGTGTGTAAACAGACGGCAATTTTAAGCTAAGTAAATCAAAGACAACAAAGGGAAGAGACACGTGTAAGGAAAATTATTCCCTTTTTCCAGTTTCCAATTTCTAGTTCAACAAAGGCAACTTCCTGCCAGGCTCTGAACACTGTATGGAGGGTTCAATGGTCAAATTTTCACTGAGAAAACCAGTTTTGAAATCCCTCTCAGAAGGGAATGGCTCCTGAGATGCAGAAGCAAATGAGCAAATAGAGCTTGAGTCTTTGAGTGGAGTTATGCTCCTAAGGAACTTGTGCTGCTGAGAGGGAGATAAACATGGAGATAGGATGTTGAAAAAGAGAAGTCTTAATTTTGTGTGAAGTCTCTCAATTTAGGAAGATAGAAAGTGGCTCATTTACAGAAATAAGAGGAATATAAAAATTCTGTACAATTTTTTTTTGTATGATTGCTTCTTTAGAGATGACAGGTAGGAAAAGGTAGGAAAGAAACATTTGGTTTCTGGCATTCAGGCCCAAATGGAAGCTCAGAATTCTAGAAAAGGAAATGTGTGTTTTTTCATAGTTATTCTTCAGTGGACTTTTCAGCAGAAATTACTCTCTTGCATACTAAACTAAATTCTTCGTGGTTCCCTGTTAAGACAACTTCTATTAAAAATACACTGACAAGATGCAATTAAAAGTTCCATATTGAAACACATTTAAATTTGAAGTGTCCAATTGTCAAAGACATTGGTCATGTAAAACAAATGGTCTTACTTTGGCCTACAGCTTTCTGAGGGGGTCTTTGTAATGATAGGATACTCAAAAAGGGATTTGGGCCTCAATATGTCTCATCTGTATCTTCTATATAAATATCTGTCTGTAGTCTGGAATATAAAAATTTTTTCCCTGACATAGCTTTGTCAATTTTTAAACTTATTTGTGAATTCCTCAGGTCACCTTGGCAATGGCAGTATTTTACATTTCATTCAGAGGTCACAAAAGGTAGTTTTTTACCAGCAAGGATTACTGCAGGGATTAATAGACTTTGCTGATTCCACACAATTAGCCAATGACTCAGGAGGGATAAGAACCTAAATCCCTACATCAAGCTGTATCTTCTGGGCTGTAAAAAAATTACAAAATAACCAACTATGGTGTCTACTTTGTATGTCAGATATTTCAAATTCAACACAGTAATGTCAGATGGGTAGCAGGATGGAATGTTCCAAAGAACTGCAAGAGTTCCCTCGAAACAATGCAGTGCTGCTTTTTCCTCTGGATAATTGCATAATTAATTGCATGCCTGTGCCCTCATATCAGTAAGACATGAAAGCATTGCTCACACATTTCAAACATTTTATAAATATTGTGTGTTTATGTCTGTGCTGGCTGAAATCATTTTTTGAATAATTAAATTATCCTTTTGATAACTTAGGTATAATATATTTCCATTTTTATTCTGCTCCTCTATGAGTTGTTTTTTGTGTGTGCAAATAGTGCTTTTCCCTTAGTTTGTAGCTAGCTTTGGTGGTTGAATACCTGCATATTTGTGCAATGCTCAACTTTTGGGGTAAAAGATGACATATAATTATACTTTTTAATGTTAACACGTGAAACACAATTATCCTTACATGGATAGGAGTCAGTGAGACATTCAGTTCAATGGAGAGTATAACCTTATATGGAACACATTGGTAATTTGCTGGGTTTTTACCCCCTCTGGACATGAAATATTAGAAATATCAATCTCAATTGAGAAGAAATAATTTTAATTTAATTTTAGCCAGATGAGAAGATTTTATAAGCAAGGGTGAGGTGGGGGAGATTTTTCTGTAATTGTGGCTTTTGTGACTTCGGTGAAGTGTCCTACCTTCAAGCAAAAGAGCTGAAGCCCACATTTCTCACTTCCAAGGTGTTGGGGTTGAAGGTACTGGAAAAAGATTGTGAAGGCACCATCAGTACCTCAGGGTGGACACTGGTTTGAGAAACAGGTGTGAACAGAGTGAGATATTCCTGTCCTTAGCTGGAATAGAGCTCAGTGGGAGTTAACTCCAGTTGACATCAGGGTTCAGAGAAAGCAAGGGCCAAGATTTTTGGCTGTTGCTTTATTTTCTTCTGTGTAGCTTTGTGAAGAAAGGAGCCTAATTTTGCTAGAAGCTTTCCTCAATTCAGAAGGAGCCAGCCATCTCCTGTGCTGCTTTCCACCATCTGAATAGGAATGGGCAGAGGGCCCAAGAGCCACATTCTCTACCTTAACCCAGTGACGCCTGAAGAAGCCAAGAGTCCTTCCAAGCAGTTGCAGTGGGAAAGGGCCAACAGCTACTTAAGAGTGCCCCTTACTCACATCACAGACACTTTGGGGGCTAGAAGGGAAGTAGTGGAAGGCAGCTGGGAGAGCTGCCAGGTGTCACACTTTTGGCAGCTTTGTCACACATTCCTTTAATTTTGGGTTTGGCTCCACCGCAAGAAGGCTTGCAGGTTTCTGCTTGAAGTTTTCCTTATTTACCACTTGGGGCCACTGTGGCACTCTTGAGCAGGAAAGATGGGGCATCTCCTCCCTGTTGGATCCCAGGCCCGAAGGAGCTCTTGGGAGGTGGAGGTTGCAGCAGCACAGAGGCAGGACATTTCCTATTGTCTTCACTGCCTTTGCTTTGCTCCAGGTGGCTGAAACAACCTTGAGCATCCCAGGAGTTTCCTATCACTCCTCAGCTGAGCAGGTTCCCTGGCAGCTCTGGGCTGGCACTGATGGATCCCGATTCCAGGTCCCTATTCATTGGGAGCACCTGTTCCAGCCTGGGGTTTTGTAGTCCTTTGCTTTGCCCTTACCCTCTTCTGGGTAGGGTGTGTTGACAACAGGATTAGGTGTTTGGTCATCAAAAATAGCACAAGGGGGGCAAGCAGAAGGTGAGATTATAGAGAATTGTTAAACAGTGAAAGCCCAGACAGTGGGACTAGTGAAAAAAGTCATATCATCACTGTGGAAGATATACACATACCCTGAAGACGTAAAGCTCTCTGATGGTGGCAGGAACACTGGAATTTTTGTTTAAAACATGGAACACGTGTTAAGACTCACTTTGCTAGGCAAGCGCTTTGCTATTGAATCCAATACATCTAAACTGTTGTTTTCTCAACAGCAGTACCTGAAAGAAAATACCACTTTCCTTCTGCCATACTACATTCAATCTGTACTTAGGACCATAATTTTCTTGTTCGCTTGTGTTTGAAATATTGTGGAGTTCAGTCTAAATAACATTCCTTTTTCTTCTTGGGTGGATACTGGTTAGGGTGGTTAATTTAATTTAATTTAATATATTTTTAGGGTAGCAGTAAATTGGAGTGCTGGGATGGGGGTTTATACTGTTCTCTATACATTTCATGCAAATTAAAATATATTTCAAGTAACTTCACACTGACTCTCACTTTTGTCACAAGCATTAAGTAACTTCTCTCAGAGAGAACAGGCAGTGGAGGTCACTTCTCTGAAGGGGTTGGAGGAAAGGGAAACTTGCTGTTCTCTCCCGTTTCAGTGATAGTGAGTGACCTACTCAGCCTGGAGCAGCAAATCCCTGGGGGCCAGACACCCCCTGGAAGCAAAGCTGACCACAGTGACCCACCACAGCTCCGCTGCAGGGGTGTGGATTAGTATTGGTTTTCAATTTAGACAAGATGTTGTGTGAGTCAGCCTGCCCCCTGCCCTCCCACCAGTGCTATGAATAATAAACTGAGGCAGAAGCTGTGAGCCAACTGATGTGCTGCCAGGGCACGGCTCCTTCTCCCCGCGCTCCTTTCCCTCTCGGCGCTTTGCTGGACCTGCAGGGCCCGTTGTGGGTGGAGGTGAAACACATCTGGACAGGGCTGATTCAAATGGCACTCGTAAGTGAAGAAGGAGGTTCTAAATCTGACCCACCCTGGGGAAAAGGGGCTGAGGTCATAGGAGGGCAGAATGCAGAGTATTATTATAGTGAAAAAGTGAAAAAAAATTACATCAAATGTTTGCTTAAGGATCAGGAGTCCTGACCCAGCCCGTTTGGTTTGCCAAATATTACATGAAGCTACATAAAAAACCAACTCTAACCTCTTACAGCTCTCCCATTAGGTCACATTAAGCTTTGGCAGGGAGGATGGTCCTACTTGGTGGTTTTTTTTGATTTGTGGTTGCATTTGGCCAACCTGACTTATTTAAATTTATTTTATTTTGTAAATGCTCAATGATAGAGTAAAACTCTGGAGTAAACTTGTTCTGGCCAACATTTATTGTGGAAAAATTCTGTATTATCAAGAGATCTTTGCAGAACAGCTCGCAAATTAAAACAAAGCATTTCAAGCACATATTGAAGTTCTTTTTGTAAATGAAGGAAATGTGCTGATGGCTTCAAGCCATTACTTTTGGTCGTTATCCACTTCTAGCCCTCTGGGCTTTTATAAGCCTGGTGTCTTTTGACTCTCCCCATGAGGACAGCAGTGCCTTTGGCTGTGATGCAGCCAGGGGAATGAATCAGAATATGTTCTCCTCCTTATAACTTTGTTAACCTTTTAACAAGTTCGTCTTTCCTGCCTTTATGAATAACTTGGTGAGCTATTTGCTCACATGGAGGCTTAGTTTGACTGTTGCCATTGAACTAGGAAAACCTGATTCCAAGGAGGGATTTTCCTAATCTAAAAGAATATTAAGAACAGCATATGTAAGCTTTTTTTTGCCCACTGAAAACAGAATTTCGAATAATGTGGAGAATGATGTGCTCTCTTTCTATCTTCTGAATGAAAAATGTGCTTTCTCTATGCATAATGTTTTCTTAATAGAGAATACCATAAAAAGGAAATAAATTTTAAAAATATCAGTTGTATTTTCCTTAATGGGGCATTTTTGATTAGCTCAAAATAACAGAAATACTTTATTTTGCAATCAGATTGGTAGTTGTCTATTTGTGATAGAATAATAGTCCCATTCCTTCTGAGGGCAACAATCTCGTGACATACATTCTTATCTTTATAGCCTTTTCTAGTGAAGTTGCCAAGCTTTATCATTGAAATATAATCTCGTCACAGATAAAAATTTGTACTCCATGGAACCCAAGTAGCTGGAGCTATGAAGCACTTGAAAAAGCCCTCAACTGAACCTACTGCCTTATAACTTTTGCAATTTTTGTGTGTTAAGAATTTAATTTAGATCAAAAACATGCAAAGAAACCATTTGATATGTTTGTAATATTTTTCAGAACTTCCCCAATCTGAGGGATAAAAATGGCATGCTGCTTTTCTCTTTGAAAATGAATTTTGCAGCTGTTTTAAAAATAAGTGACAGTAATGCAGAGAGAGCAATAGCTTAATTATGACTTTATCTATAAGCTATGTATCAGAAATATGTCTCTTAGATGGTTTTAAAAAGTATGACTACAGGTTTGACTCAAAAATTACAATTATATCCTGCCAAAATTCATTATTTTGTTCTGTGCACATATATTGTGTAGACCAGCTTTTCCACCATTTGGCATATGAATTCAGGCTCTTGTGGTGGGTTGACCCTGGTTGGATGCCAGATGCCCACCCAAGCTACTCCATCACTCCTCTCCTTGGCAGGACAGGGGACAGAAAATGTAACAAAAGGTTGGTGGGTGGTGATCAGGACAGGGAGAGATCGCTCACCCACTACTGTCACAGACAAAACAGACAAGGCTCGGGTTAATTAATTCAATTTATTGCCAAGCAAATCAGAGTAGGATAAGTAAAATCAAATCCTAGAAACACCTTCAACCCAATGTTCCTTTTTTCTTGGGCTTAACTTTATTCCTGATTTCCAACTTCCTCTCCATCCAGCGGCGCAGAGGGACAGGGAAGGGGCATTGCAGTCTCTTCATCACAGATTGTCTCTGCCACTCCTTCCTGCTCAGGGGGAGGACTCCTCACAATCTTCCTCTGCTTAAGTGTGGGGTCCCTCCCACGGGGGACACTTCTCCATGTACTTCTCCAACCTGAGTCCTTCCCACTAGCTGCAGTTCTTCAAGAACTGCTCCAGTGTGGGTCCCCAACGAGGTCACAAGTCCTGCCAGCAAACCTGCCCCAGGGTGGGCTCCTCTCTCCACAGGTCCAGCCAGGAGCCTGCTCCAGTGCAGACTTCACACAGGGTCATATCCTCCTTCAGGCATCCATCTGCTCCAGTGTGGGTTTCTCCACGGGCTGCAGGTGGATCTCTGCATCCCCGTGGTCCTCCCTGGGCTGCAGGGGCACAGCTGCCTCACCATGGGCCGCAGGGGAATCCTCTGCTGCAGCACCTGAAGCACCTCCTGCCCCTCCTTCTGCACTGGCCTGGGTGTCTGCAGGGCTGCTCCTCTCACACATTCTCACTCCTCTGTTCTCTGGCTGCAATTTGCTTCTGCGCAGTAGCTCTTTCCCCTTCTTAAATACATTCCTCCAGAGGCGTTACCACCACGGCTGCCTTGGCCAGCGGCTGCTCCGTCCTGGAGCTGGCTGGCACTGGCTCCATCACACAGCAGCTTCTCGCAGAAGCCACCCCCGTAGCCCCCCTGTTACCAAGGCCTTGCCACACAAGCCCAGTTCAGCCCGGCACACAGCAGACTGACAGCCCTGTAATCTGGTGATTGTACAGCACAGGCTCAATACACGTAGCAGTGTTTGTACAATGTTCCCTGCATTTGGCACTTAGCTAAGCTAATCACTCTGCTTTTTGGCAGGGTAATTAACCAAATACCGTGCTTGCTGATACTTCGACAGAATTGTTTCTCATCGTGGAGTTAGCTTGTTGAAACAAGTTTAAATGTTCTTATCCTTAAGCTGTAGTGCCGTCAGCAGTGAAGATTTAAAATAAATTGTAAAAGTCACTTGAAAAAATACAATGTCTGGTGGGTTTTTTAATGCACATGTAGTTTTTGAACTCTTGGTTGGCTTTTTCACAAATTCTGGCCACTGTAGCAGTAATTTTATTGATATGGTTGATTATCTGATAGTTACTGTTAAAACACCAATCTGTTGTATGGGATGGCCTGACTGGAGGTCAAGCATGACCTAAAGATGAAATCTGCCCATATTGTCTGATACTCTTGAAACGTTCTGTTCTGCTGTGCATTTTTAATAGCAAAACCATCTTTAAATGCCAAAGCCATATTGTCATAGCTGTCTCTGACACTATGATACAGTTGGAGACACATTTTACAAGGGGATGTGTCAATGACATTTGTGTTGTTGGTGGAGAATGATGCCGAATTATTGAAAAATTACAAAGCTGAAGATTATTGCAGGGAAAGTTTTTCAAATCTGTGTGTACGCTGTACAAATTGGCACCTATATGACAACATTATTTCCATTTGTTTTTAAAGTATCTAGATAAAATTGGCAATGAAAAGACCTGCACAAAATCTCAATAATTTGTTGGATGGAAAGGATCTTTCTTGTTCACTAACAGTAATCTTCTATTATAGTTTATGACTTTGCATTTATGAGTTTACAGATTTTCAGAAGTGACAGAGGAGGTAGTATACGATGTTCCTTATTGCAGGGTCAGCCTGTTCCTCAGTTCCTCCAATTTGTGATTAGCTGTGCTTATTAGCTTGCCAGAGGTTTGGATTAAATGCTTAATCACCATTATGCTAAAGCTGAGAAGAGGTCATTACTTCCGGTTGTATGAATGAGTAAAACCAAGGCATCTAAAAAGATGTTGTTTACATCAGTGCTGGGTCAGTCCTGGTGACTGTTCCCCAAAACTGCTCCCCAAAATAAGTATTTTGTCAATCTGCTCATATTTGATGTGCTTTTGGCATAGAAAGCTATATACTTAGCTCCCTCAAAAACTGAAATATAAATCAACTAGGGAATTGCATAGATTTTCCTCTCAAATTACACTACCTGTTTGCATTATTATGCTGTATTTTGATTTCTCAACAAGTTTTTATAATAGCATTTATACTCATCTTGGCTATTATCGTGCACTGGCCAGATTTAGGCACTCTGGCTTTATTTAGTATAGACTGGCTGATGTCACGAACAACCAGCACAGTTTGAATAATGTCAGTACCCTGAATTTAGATTTACTGTCACTCCTCATCTGTGATACTTCCCAGTTATGAAGAGGTTCTACATCTTTACCTGGTCCCTTAAAATTCTCAACCTTTGTATTACAGTTGCTTCTTGGTGTATAGGGATATAAGAAATGTTTTTAGGGGTAAGTTACAATGCCAGGGCTCCCTTTTCTTATTTGACTCCAGATCAATTAATAATACTCAAGTTTTATTGACATAAACATGTAGTTTGTATGTCTAAGTTCATGGTGCTGAATTCAGTATAAGTAATTCACTGAAAGAAGCTAACAAGAAGAAGAAAAAAAGGAGAGATCGTTTCTGCAGGAAAGGATCTGGGAGTCCTGATGGATGACAAGCTGACCACAAGCTGGCAGTGTGTCCTTGCAGCCAGGAGGGACAAAGGTGTCCTTGGGATGCATCAGGAAGAGCATGGCCAGCAGGTTGAGGGAGGTGATCCTGCTCCTCTGCTCGGCCCTAGTGAGGTCACATCTGGAGTGCTGTGTCCAGGTCTGGGCTCAGCACAAGAAAGGCAAGGAGCTACAGCAGAGGGTCCAGTGGAGGGCCACGAAGATGATGAGGGGTCTGGAGCATCTCTCTTTCGAGGAGAGACTGTGGGAGCTGGGCCTGTTCAGTCTAGAGAAGACTGAAGGGGATCTCATCAATGTGCATAAATATCTCAAAGGCCCATGCCAAGAGGATGGTGCCAGGCACTCTTCAGTGGTGCACAGCAACAGGACAAGGAGCAATGGCCACAAACTAAAACACAAGTTCCACCTAAACCTGAAGAAGAACTTCTTTACATTGAGGGTGGCAGAGCACTGGAACAGCTGCCCAGGGAGGTTGTGGAGCCTCCCTCTCTGGAGCCATTCCACACCCACCTGGACCTGTTCCTGTGTCACCCGCTCCAGGTGACCCTGCCTTGGGCAGGGGGTTGAGGTGGAGGATCTCCAGAGGTCCCTTCCAACCCTAACTAATCTGTGATTCTGTGAAAGAAGTCTCCCTAAATTACCATTAATGTGAAAAATACAAAAGAATAGTGATTGGTAGAACAGGTATAATGTTGGATTTGGGAAGAAAGAACTCGAAAAGCTCACAAAAAAAAAATTAAAATGCCACATATTCATTCCAAATATTGCATTGGCATTAAGATAGACACAGAAGTGTTAAATCTATTGCCTGGATGTGTTGCTGTGACGATAAACATTTATTACTTGAGGATGATTGTAATAGGTACTGGTTTGTTTCCCCTGGAACACTTTTTCATGCTTTTAAACCTCAGGTACATGTTTATTACAGATCATGAGTGTGCTTTTGAAACAAACCTCACAGTAGTTTCCACTTGTTGCGTTTTCAGTTTGTATCACAGTGAAGTCCCAGAGGACAAAAACTGGATTCCTTTCAAGAGAAACTTGTACTCCAGGAGTACACACTCCAGACTCTACTGGTGTTCTATCCACAGCCCCAAACTAAGGCAGTTCTGGAACAGAAAGTCTGAAGCAGCGAGTTTGTGCAGGGATGTCAGGTTCTTGAGGCTGTCAATGTAGTAACTGCTCTGTCAATAGGTGAGTGACTTCAGTGACACTGCTTGCTAATGTAGATGTAGTTGTTGTGTCTCTTACCTTTTCTTCATGGTGTATCTGCTTTATTCACAGTGTGCTCAGTGAGGCAGATAAGCTGACAAATGCACTTTTCTGGGTTAATAGTATTTATTCTATGTCTGCAATCATTCTCAAGCAACAGTGAGATAGCAGCACAATGCTAAGAAACAGCTTAAAATTCTACTGAGAAACATTCTGCTCTTACACGAGTTTTGTATGGTAGTATTTGCTTTTTCTTTGAATGTCAGAGCTACCACTTTTCCCTTTTAAGACTCCCCTGTGGTGACAGTAAGCATTGCCAGTCACATGGCTGAGATTCAGAGCTGGGAGAACTGCCATAGTAAACTGAATTTGAACTCTGGTCTTCCCATGCCTCCACTGGGATCTATAACTGTCTAAAAGGCAGGTCTGGCCAGAAAATTTTTGTGTTGCAAAATTACTTTTGATGTGCAGCTGGCTATGTAAAATGGTTCTTATTTGTTTGTCCAAATTCCATAGCTGATTTAAACCACACAGACCAATCGATAGTGCAAGTTCGTTTTAAAAAATAAAAATATTTGTATTTTTTATTAGTTGATTGGATGATAATTGAACCCAAGTGTTTTTGAATCCTGGATGCAGCTGAAGCTCTCTTAATTCATTATAGATTGGCCAGCAGGGTGGTGAATCACTGCAAAGCCATGTTGGGGCACTGACAAACCTCAGATAAGTCGCGCTTGTCAAGGGTTTGTGTGTAATCCTAAAAAATGCATGTAATTTCTCTATTATTACATGTTAATTTAATTGTAGCAGAATTGCTTTTAAAGAACAACGTTTTGTGCACAGCATCACCAGACCTGCTGGTCCAGTGCTGTGGAGCTTCACTGCATTCAAATATTCATCAATTTAAACCCTGTCCAGCTCCTTGTTTTCAGGAACTCTGTATTAGAAACCTGGCAGCACAGCAAGACACAGAAAAAGTGTGTAGGAAAATTTAAATCAGTGACATGTGTACTTGTTTTGATAGTGCATTCGTTGGCCTGATTCAATAATGTATATTCTTGGAGGAAATGTGAACAAAATCTGTTGTTAAAACAGATGAAAACAAATGAGATTAACTTGCTTTTATTTTGCATGAGTTTCAGTATTCATCTATAAATTGGTCAGCATGCTGTCATTTAGAAGTTGTGAAAAGGTTGCCAATAGAGTCTCACAGCTCAAAGAGCTGTAAGATTTAGAGTAGGTGGCATCATTCTTCTACTAGACATGAAAAGAAAGCTACTTGTCAACCTCTTTACCCTCCAATGTCTGGTAAAGCCAACAGAAATTGAAATGCAGCCAGAAGGTATATGAAATTTATTTTTCTATGCGTGGAAACAGTCATTTGTACTTACTACATTTTTCACTATATTCACAATTCAACATGTGATATTTTTTAAAAAAACACTGACTGATTTAAAACCTGTTTGGCAGAAGGATAGAGATTTGAGGGATACCTTGTTCCCACAATCCTTGGGGAGATTGGTAACTGCATGGAGACCACCATTAGTGCTCTCGTTGAAGGAACAGCATTTGTTTGAGCCTGATGGTCATTTGTATTATTTGTCCCAGCAACTGATCAGTCAACAAACATGTACTGACTGGCCAGATAGAACATCTGTATCACCAAGCCAGCTGTGGCATGTGCTGCTGTTGAATCGGCTACTGAAGATAGATGGCATAGATGATGTGACATATCTCCAGTTGGAGAGGGGTAGGAGAGAAAATTTTAAGAATGCTTTGAAAAAATGTCCTAAAATGGTTAAGAGAATAAGAAGTTCAGGGAAGAGGTGAGAAGAAAGTGATGAAAGAAAGAGGGAAAAGGTTATTGGAGAGAGCCAGAGTACTACAGAGCAGAGGACAGGGCAGCAGGGATGGGACACAGAGCTGGGAATAAGCAGCTGATCACTGAATACAGGAGGATGCATCACTGCTGGGGCCTCAGATATATCTGATGGAGGCCATTTTAGTTTCCCTGCATGACTAAAGATGTGTCTTGGATTTGCAATCTGGATTTTAGACTGGTCAACTCTACTGAGGAAGATGTATTGGAGGTCAGAGTAAATGTGCCTTCTACAGACAACCTTGCTGGTTACAGGCATTCTGCCACCGTTGTTTTGAGCATTCTGGTTCAGATGTATCTATAAATGAAATATTTGGATGGCACTTTTTCATTTTTCAACAAAACTAGGATTTTTTTCCTAGTTTTAAATGAAAAAGTCACAATAATATCTAAACTCAAAAGTGTTTCCCTCTAATTTTCTCTTTCTAGGTCCTTTTTCCTTACTGATTTTGTAGTGCATATATAAAGAAACAGTACCTTTTCTTGAATGATTTTGTTAGGACTCAAAGATATTGGACAGATTACGGGTTTTATTTTGGCATACTACAGTGCTGTGGTCTGACTTGTAGATTTTACTCATATTTTCTTTGAAAAATTTCAGTGTTTTGTTTTTAATTTATGAGGCTGTATTATAAAATGAACTGTGGAAATTAATACTATAATTTTAAGGTAACGTAAATTATTCTCTAAATAATTATTTTCTAAACTATGTGGGTTAAATTGATTCTAAATAAAAACATAAACTTTCCTTATTAGCAGGGCTAATAAAACTCTTTGCCCATGCTCATGCAGCCTCACTTTTTTACCAGACAACCTCATGAGTCACATTTTTTAAAGCTCTTTATTCATTAGTGTACTTTTTCATTTAGCACGTAGGTAAAAATTGATGAGCTACCTATGATAGCATGAAGTATTCGAGCATGTTCTGCATAATCCAGTTTCCCTTGTAAGTTTCCAGTACAACTGTCACCCATTTGAATACTGACCAAAATAATTATAAACCTGTCCCTGCTTGGACCCCTGAAAGGTACCAGCATGACTGTTCAGATGGTGTTGGAACCAGGTGCAATTTGGTTTAGTATAAAACTTGTTCAAAGAAGGTAAAAAAGACCGCCCCCTCCCAAAGCCCTGTAAGCCTGTGGTCTTAAGAAATCCACACAGCTGCAGGAAAGAACTGCCAATTAATGTAATTTACAACGGGTTTCAAAATCTTGACTTAGATTGTGAGTTGAATAGTGGGGGGGGAAACACAGAAGGGAATGGTGGAGAAGTTCAGGCAAAGGATGCCGTGTGGCAGGGAAAAATTGGGTAAGCAACATCTGGAAAGTTAACGTGAAAGGGGAAACAACCAAAATTGCAATGAGTAAGAAAGAATCCAGACTACAATAGATCGGAAAAGAACAGAAGGAGCCAAGAGGAGACCTTTGTGGTAATGTGTCACACAGCAGGATGCAAACACGATTGTTCCTTTTGACTTGGAAAGTTCTATCACTTTCTCTAAGTAGGATACCTGTGTGATTCGTTTGGCATGCTGTGCTGGTTGCAGGGTCTGAGATTATTTAATAGGGATTTGTTCCCAAAAGCGGCAATTGAGTAAAATCCACTACTTTCTTCACAGTTCTGATACCTGTGATTGCCTTGTGGCTGCAAAAGTTCTTTGCTTACATGAGTATTGAGGTGATTTTATAATCACCTCACTAAATTGTGTGTTTAACTACTGTGTGATGTGCCTCTAGAGGAGCATCTTTCCTCGTGTACACCTCGTATATCGCAAGATAAATGCTTTTCGTGGCAGGTTGCTCATAAGTCACGTTATCATCACCTTTGCCAGTCATATGGAGCCAATCACAGCTTTCCCTGTTCATTGCAAAAGAATGCAGAGCAACCCATTCAAAGCAGCCTGTGAACACTTGCTTTAACTGTTACCAGTTGCTTTTCTCATCCCTCGTTAATTATTGATGGATGCTCTGGTCCGGGCTCACTGCAGTGGAGCTGTGCGTGCTGGCTGTTGGCACTGACAGTGCTGGACAACTCAGGGAACACGTGTATGAGGAAACCATTAGAGGTGTGATGACTAATTTGCTTATTCTTTCTCATTAAAATTGGCTCTTCGTTTTAGATTAGATTTTTTTTTTTTTTCCAGCTGACACAAACTTGAGGAATCTGTAATTTCTCATGAGAGAAAATTGACTTGCACAAAATTCTGAAATACTGTGGCTCTGCTTATACTTATACCAGAACACCAAATATTCTTACAAGAAGAGGAAATCACCATTTGACAATCTGGAAGCAAAGGAAATTAATCTTCATGAGTCCAGTTAGGTAATTTTGCAGCTGCCATGATATTATAGAATAATTTATTAATTTTGCACCTGCCTAAGGTGAAAGCATTTTACCTTTCCAGTCTACAAGCTAGGGTCCTGGCAGCAGACGCGTATAGGCTTTGGGGACAGGAGGGAAAAAAAAATAACCACCTGAATTTATTTTTTACAAGAAATTACAAATATAGCCTATTTTTGTTCCCCAGAACATGCTGTATCTTGGGGTGAGGAGATGTGTCTTTGTGTCTCACCTAAGAAAACCAACCTTCTTTTCCAGGGGTTTTCTTTTTATTTCAGAGTGTGAAAGCATTCTGTAGCTTTTTGTCCAATTGAGTCTTTTAGACTGGATACATGGCAAGAATTTATCTTTGGTTGGTTGGTTGGTTTTTGTTTGTTCAAATAAAGCAACTCAAGTGGAGCATTTGGGCTCAACCACAGTATAGAGGGCAACATGATAAAAATCTAGCTGATGTTCATTTTCCTCAGCAGATGCTTAATATCAATCCCTGTGATCCTAACACATGGATGTTTTCTGAAATGCCTGCATTCCCCTGTTATCACCAAACCTAGTCTGTTTGCTCTGGACAGACTGCTCCTTCTCAGAGCACAAACAAGGAGAGTTTAACAGAGCACTGGCAGGATCTGTGTTAGAAACCCGTGCACGGCCATAAATCTCCAACTGGTAAAACAATGCCTATACTTACATATCTTCCAAGAGGACATAATTGTAATAATAGTGTGTTGGACTAGAGTCCCAGTAGTTCCAGGCAGTGCTTTCTGGGGGGGTGGGTTATGTTCCTTTACTTCTTCACTGTTAAATTTACTTACAAATAATTTTGAAGAAGAGAGGGGAAAAAGGTCTGTAAGTGATTCTTCTAAGGTCTGTATGGGTCTTGTTCGAAATGCACATTGGTGCAGCTCTCAGAGAATCTCAATATGTACCTGTATTTCATATTTCTCTGGACATTTTTTCTACTTCCATTGAAATTTCTTATGTTTATTGCCTACTGTACCTTCCACTACATGAAGCAAAGATCCTTAAACTCAGAATATTTCATGCAGAAGAAAAGTGTACAGTGAAACTACACCTCACTGTCATTTATTTTAGTACCCTTGAGTTTTCCTGCAATTAGAAAAGAGGTAAGGGCACACAACAACTTTCAGAGTATTTTAGCATCTATGAATATGTCTTGTATTATTCTTCTAAAAGAGATTCAGCACTGAGAATTTCATACTTTTAACTGAATATCATATACAACTCATTACTTGCATATTTTTGAAGTCATGTAATTTTTGTTTCCTCCTGTAGTGCCTTCGGTCCTGGACTATTCCTATAACTAATACAATTACGCTTCATTTAAAAAAAAAAAAAAAAGTCTACTTTTTAATGATAACATAAGATTAAAATAACCTATATATTTTGGAATTCAAATTCAAGAAAAAAGAATCAATTACTTTTTGGTGAAGGGTGAAGGTGATTTGGATTGTTCTATAAATTTATAAGAACAGTTAGCTAGTATTGCCATCAGAAATGCTGGGGGTCTTTGAAAAAAAAAGTCATCCTGTGGAAAATTGCATGCTAAGGTAGAATTTAGACTCAGAAGTTAGCCTCTTCTAGACAGCTGAAATTGGATGTTATTTGGTCTCATCTGCCTTCTTCACTCTCCAGATTAATTTTCCCAGCTGTTTCCTCAGGCATGTGAGTTATGTGTGTGTCTGTCTTCCTGTTTAGCAGTGAATGGCTCTTTTCCCATCATCTCAATCCTATACTTCTGATTTTAGGGGAAAAGAATCAGGAATATCTTATGTTGGAATATCGTCTCTTACACTGGAATAATGTCTCATGCAGATGCCACTCTTAGGCAGACAGCAGAGAAAGTGCTGTGTTTGATTTTTCCTGTTTGCACATTTTTCTGTGCTCAACTAATTTTGGTATTGGTGCAGGGTTTATTTAGGTGTTTTTAGTCATGAGTAGCAGGTATTCTAGAAATCTTTTGGTTAAATTGTAAGCAGAGCAGGTTTTGCAGGGAGGGCAGAGGGGGATGGGTGGTTTGCAGTGAGAGGAATGGGAAATGCAGAGCAGTTCTCCCAGGCAAGGTCGCAGAAGGCACCAGAGCGGATCTGGCTGTTTCTGGATTGCAGGACGTGGGCACAGGCTCCCCTAGGTGGCATGTTTTCGGGGACTTGGTGACATGGTGTTGACAACACATCAATGAAACTGGATGGACCTTTTTTTCTTTAATCAATATGTAGCATGTGTTGTGTGCTTTTACAAGTCGTAAATTACAAGTTCGCTCTCTGAGCAGACGTTATTAATCCCATATTTCCTTCCCTGCAGCGGAGGTGCATTTCCAGAGCAGCCATGCATTCAGAACGTGTTCCTATGCTTTGGACTGTAGTATGCTATCCAAATGGAAAAGTCAGCTATTTTAATATCTGTAATGCAAACCTCCTTTGCTTTATAATCTTTGAGGCTTCATAGAACTTTAGCAATGCTCCATTTTAGCTTTCCTTCATTTGGAATCTGTTTGAAACAAGTGGCGTATGCAATATAGCATAAAGAGATACAACAATGGTTCTTGGTTTGTTTTTCCCTCAGAGTTTTTAAAAATAGAATCATAGAACCATTTAGATTGGAAAAGACCCTTAAGATCATCAAGTTCAAGCATTAGCACTACCAAGTTCACCGAAAATATTCCTCTCATTGTCCTTTAACTTTAGGTAATTCAGTAAATCTCATATATTGCATGAGAATGATTTTCTATATCACATCAAGTTAAGTTTTCAAATTTTAAAGAGGATGAATATTTTTTCACGGAGTTCTAAAGGCAAGAAATTTGAGGATTACTATTTGCAAACTAATCTGAGTAGAACTACTTGGCTTTAAGTATCTTGTTGAATCAAATCTCAGTGCTAAAATGTCCCACGATCCTAAATATCAACCTATATTCCATGATATTGTTTTGAATATTTCTATTTTTAAAAAATCAAATTGAATGATCCATGATATAAGAATGTAATTAAATAATTACCTTATCCCTCTTTTTAGGGAGTTCTGCCTCACTGCAATTGTTGATCAGATAACTGGGCAGTAAGTTTTGTTAAGCAGGTTAGCTGATGGGTGGTCTCAAGGATATTAATATTAAAAGATAAAATCAAAGAATAGAAGACAATGAAATCAGTTAACCTCCCACTCTGTTTAGAGAAGGATTCTGTTTCAGTAGAGGCTGACTTTTTAAAGACTGTGACAGCTTTTGGATATCTCAACAGGCAAATAGTTTGTGGGCATAGGTATGACAGACTCCCACAGATGTTTAGAAAAGCCTTCTGCTTCACCTGGGGTTTTGTATGAAACTTACCGAGAAGTGTGGTGAGGTGTGCCAGCACAAGTGAATAAATATCTGACTTTTTCCTCTAAGTCATGCACTTGTGCTCTGGGGAATCTGCAGGGTGGAGTGGGACAGGCTTCTGCAAAGAACGGGGTTTGTTTTCAGGTAAAGAGGGTTGTGCCACAAAATATGTCTGTGAGTGGTGGATGTTCATACACAACTGAGGATACATTAATGATTGAGGTAATGCAGAGAAAGAAGTAGTCATTGGATAATGCCAGTCATGTTTTTTCCACATCTGTTGAGCACGATTTTAGTGTATGTATTTCAAATTTAGTGGTTGTTATTCAGAATCTATATTAATAGTTTTCCAGTAGCAGAAATGGCATGGTTCCAGAGCTTAGACTAGTCAGCATGAAAAATCAGGTTCATATTTGTTGTGCCAGTTTTATTTTTGCTTCTTTTCTGTAACTGATATTCATTATATATTTAGAGAATTAATTGGCCCTTTCAAAGTTTTCTGGAACTTTGGGTAGAAGGTGACATAAAGGTATACATTTTGAGTGTCACTATTTAATTTTAGAACATAAAATTTGGCCCAGAAGTTTTAGCCAAGTGCCAAGAAGAAAAAGAAGAGAGACAGAATAGTTTGATGTCAATCCTCTTAGGGAACATTGTTTATTTCTGGTATTACCAGCAGATTTAATGTGCAGGAGGCAGTGTTGACTGGCTGTTAATTTATCTGAATAAAGCATCTGTACAATAGTTCTAGTAGCTATTGAAAGGTAATTAGTTAAATCTTAATTTCCTTCTGTAGCTGAGATTTAGGTTTGTTGACCAATGACACTGAAAGCACTTGAGCATTGGAAAGATTTTGAGAACTCTTGTCATTTGCTCTTGCAAGAGACGTGGAATTCACTAAGGTTTTGTCTTTTTGCTTCTGGAATCTGGAACAACAGTTGCATTTTTAAGTGATGAAGGGTATTTCTGACAGTCTCCAAGACCATCAAGTGTGAATCCCTTTCCTGACTACTAGCCTAAATGGTAACAATAATCTGTTGTATTCTGAGATATTGCCTAATTATTTATTTTAAGATAGTTGATGTTAAATACACAATTCTCAGAACATCATTTCTCAACATGGGAAGCATAAAGACTGTGGAAATACAAAATACAAGTTGTAGATTTCATTCTCCATATATCAGTGAACTTTGGAGAGGAAAACCTGGCTCTGAATAGCTCTTGCATTATTTTTTATGTGACTAATTTGGTAAGTGTATCAAAAAGCATATAAATCTTCAAGTTTTCAAAACATTAAAAGGAATCTAAGCTTTCAAATTCTTGCAGTATCATTTGGAATAGAATTGAATGGAATCATAGAATCAGTCACAGAATAGCTTGGATTGGAAGGGACCTTAAAGATCATCCAGTTCCAACTTCACTGCCATGGGCAGGGACACCTCCCACCAGACCAGGGTGCTCAGAGCCCCATCCAACCCGGCCTTGAACACTTCCAGGGATGGGGCATCCACAGCTTCTCTGGGGAATCTGATCCAGTGCTTCACCACCCTCACAGTAAAGAATGTTTTCGTAATATCTAATCTAAACTTGCTCTCTCTTTCAGCGTGAAACCATAACTGGTTCCTGATTATTGCAACTAAGGCTGCAGCCAGTTTCTGTAATTTTCATTCTTGTGGACAGAATTTTCAGCTTAATGTTTTCCTAAAGTATGAATATGTATTCTTGGTTTATTCTACCAGTTACTTTCATGATGGATCCACGTTTTTACACAGCCTGGGATTAAGTAACTAATTGACTAATGGGTTTGGGTCCACCTTTACCTGAAATGATTGACCAGAGATGTATCATCATACTTGGGTCTAATGAATTTTTTAATGAACGTAGCGTTAGTATAGAAAGAGGCCTGCAGGGTTCAGTAGTGTAGTGAAGATTGTTGGCTAGGCATCAAGAGAATTTAAATTTCATTCCTAGTCTTGAAATGTGATAAATCTGGCTATTGCTGGAAAAAAAGAAGTCCAAATGTGGTGAATATTGTGTCAGTTGTGGAGTACTTTTGTCTCACAATTATTGCTTTCTTAAGTATTTATCTAACAAGAAACATTTCTTTCTTTGCCCAATGACTTTTCTGCTATAGAGAACAGTCTCGTGATGGAGAGACAGATATAGAGATAGATCAGGATAAAGAGTTGGTGGCACACCTCTAGCAAAAGCAAGAACTCTTGTGTCAAATTATCTGGCAAGGCAGGAATTGATCCAGAATTGATGTAACATTAACTCAGGGCAGGAATGCAAAGTTAACTGAGGAAGTTGCAACATACCTTGACCGTTGCTAAATTAATTCTTCTTGTGGGATATTTAATTTGATGTACATCACCTTTTCTCCTCTTTGTGAGAGAGTTCAAAGTAATTCTGAAGATTTAAGATATTCTCAAGTGGTTAGAGTGAGTCATTTAATATTTTTATATGTTTAATTCAATTAATGTAGTTAAATAAGAGATATATAGTTAAATTAATGGTGAGAGCTGGGGCTATTCAGCCTGGAGAAGAGAAGGCTCTGGAGAGACCTGAGGGCAGCTTCCAACACCTAAAGGGGATGACAAAGGAGCTGGAGAGGGACTTCTCACAAAACATGGAGTGGTGGAACAAGGGATAACAGCATCAAACTGAAAGAGGGCAGGTTTAGATTAGATACTGGGAAGAAATTATTTGCTGTGAGGGTGGTGAGGCACTGGCACAGGTTGCCCAGAGAAGCTGTGGATGCCCCATCCCTGGAGTGTTCAAGGCCAGGTTGGATGGGGCTTTGAGCAACCTGGTCTAGAGAAAGGTGTCCCTGCCCATGGCAGGGAGGTGAGAAGTAGATGATCCCTAAGGTGCCTTCCAACCCAAACCATTCTATGGTTCTGTGATAATTACCCAAGTAATCAGTGTAGTACTTATTTGGTATCATATTTGAACTTAGCTTGATGGATAGCCCTAGCTAAAAGTGAAATTTCTAATTTAATGGATAAATACAATTCTAAAAATCTTGTTTCTTGTTAAATACATGATTCACTTTCTCGGAATGTTCATCAGTATCTGCCTAATCACTTCTGCAAGTAAATTGCCAGAATATTTGCAAAAAATAGTTGAATGTCCTGAGCATAAATACAGTAAATCCATTAGACATTTAAGATTTTAGGTATAATAGTCTTCTGCAGACTAATTTCGTGTATTCCTGTCTATTTACTGACTTAATTTCTCTTCTAAAAATGGTATTCAGTGATTGGGGCCATGCATGTTAGGATAGAAATCCAGGCTATCCGATCTGTCTGTTTCCAGTTCCATCATCTTTTTTACTCTTCTGTCCAGTCTTTTTCACTTTGTCCATGGATGAGGAGCTCAGGAAGAGCTAGCAGGAATCTCTTCTGAAATAAACAGGAGAGAATTTAATACAGTAATAATCACAACAATTATGAAAAAAGTTAGGAAGACAAGTTAAATTGAGGAGCCTTCTCCTCATAACTTTTCCATGGTGAGAAGAAAATGCAGGGCTGGTCTTGCTCTGCATTCTTTCCTAGAAGTTTCAAAAGGTAGTATAAAGGTTGCCCAAACTCTTAAATTTCTGAGAAGACCTGACTTTTGTTTCCAGGGTAGATATAGTAGGAATTATCTTTGTACTCAAAATTTATCCTTTGTAGCTGGATAAAATTAATGAAATCAAGTAACCTGTGAAAATCAACCAGATTTGCACTGTTGCAATAACCAAGTTAGTTATGATTCACAGAGAGCAGATCTACTTAGTGGCCTAACTTCTTTTAGGATGGGGACTTCAATGTTTCATAGATGCAAAATGCTTCATCACGGAGTGTATAAAAACATATTTTCACATTTTCTTTCCGTATTTAAAAAACATCTGTTTGTTTTACAACTCAGGAATATGAGTTTCACTCACAAAGTCTCTTCTGTTGCCATGACAGGGATGAGTTTCAAAATCTTACTTTTACTCAATATATATTCCACATGTGCTGTTAATGAAGTAAAATTAGGTAAGAACATTTATCAAGTTATGTTGAGATTTGAATTAATGATGTGGAAATGGTGAGTTCTCCTTCTATTTGGTCTGATCTGATTGTGCCCGTTTTGTGTTGAAAAGATATAATTATTCCTTAAAAAAAAAAAAGAATAAATTGTCACAACCGAATTAAACCTTGTTTTGTTCAAGTTATAACGCATGTGTAAATTGTAGCACTTGCTGCTCTGTGTTCCAAGCCTGATGTTGCTTTCTTCACTAGCTGAGACTCCAATATTTAAAATGCTCCTTTTTTTTTTCAAATGTAAAAATGTACCTCCAGCCCATCAAACCATTTCCTTGGGAAGCTGTGGTTCATGACAGCATGACCAAGTTAGTGTTCTAACCTGGAAATGAAAGGAAAGCAGAAGCTGAGCTGTTGGAGAAACACTGGCATGGCAAGGGATTACCCTGTCTCATTTTCCCCAAACCGCATTTTTCTGGAATTACGCTTCCAGCGAGAGTCCCCACCCAGGCAGTCCTTCTCCCAGATGAGGTAAAGGAAGCCACCATCAAGCTGAGCTGGGAGCTGTGTTAGGCTTCTCTGAGCTGGAAGCCTCTCTTCATTACATCACACCTGGCCGTATTTCAGAGATTAATGAACAGCACCTTGTCAGGTTTAATATATCGCAGTGTTTGAGTTCCCATTGAAGACGTAATCATAAATTCCCTGAGCTGTGAACTACACCTTAAGGACTCGCAGGGAGTTCTAAGAAGGCAAGAAAAAGAAATGACTGTAAACTACAGAGTGTGCCAGTTTTGAGAGAAACCTGCAGATTTTCTAGGACATTAGGTTTCAAAAGAAGGATTACACACAGACTAAACAGAGTAGAAGTCATAAAAATTTAAAGACATCACAAAAATAAGATCCTTTTTAGGTATGACAGAATACTAAAGGAAATTTATACTGAATTATACCACCCAAGCAGACCCATTAATTAACGTAATGAGAAAATATGTTCCATTTCCATGGACCCAAGCGTGTCAGGAAGCATTTGACACTTTTAAAGGGGAGAGAGGTGAAAGCATGCACTTCACTGCTCTTGAAATTCTCAGGTTTTAGCTTATCTATTCACATTCATGTTTGGGCTGCTGAGGCATTAGGATATGTACTAATCAAGAGAGAAAGAAAAAACTACTGCAAGTGACTGATATGCCTAAAAAAATGTAAACACATTTGTGCTGAATAACTCTTAAAGTTCTATCTTGTATCCTGAACATTGGAGAGATTGTCATGTCATATCATAGGAAGTCAGGAATGAAAAGAATCTTTTTATTGTCAAGATATGATTCTGAAAATATTACATATGTGAAATTTTAAAATCCATAAGCAGATGCTCTGTGTTCATTCCAATGGCTTACACTTGTAAAACTGGCAAGTAGGGCACTTTGCAGGAAATAAAAGCCAGATTTTCAAGGTTGTTCAGACATCATTTTTCTATGCAAAGGATTTTAAAAATCAGGTTCTAATTCCTTTTCTCAGTGTTTTATTCCATTCCTGTTATTCAAATATTCCCCTGCATATTGCTTGGAAATCCTTATGGTCATTCCTTGATAGAAGCAAGCTGAAAAAATTAGTTTGAGCCTTAATAATTTTTTAGGATGTAAAATAGGTCCATGTTCTTCCATTTCTTATCTGTGAAGTAATGGCTGGTTGATGTTGAGAATGGGACATTGCAGGTGGCATCTTCTGCAATGTGTCTTGTAATTGTTCAGTTTGAATAGCAATTCCCAGATGTTCTCACATCTATTTAGTTTTTGATATATGGGACTACCCCCTCCAGATGTATTCTCAGACTTAATATGTTGAACCATCTACATTTCTGAGGCATCACTTTAATATAATTTAATCACTTTAATATAATATAAAATGTGTATTTTGCACATATATAGCTGATGCGTAAGGATTGTCTAGTTTACAAATCAGTATAATTTTTATGCATGCAAAATTTTAAGAGTTAAATACACTTGTGTACGGAAGTGTGCACATCCGATACAGCACATTGTGGATTTTTTGGATTAAACTTAGTTTCTTTTCACTTGGTGGCAGGATTTGGGCCTGCAGATCCCTTTTCTCTTTTGTGTTAAGCAGCTTACACGCTGAGCATGCAAAACTGTGCTGTAGCCAAAATAATACTTGAAATATTTGGTCACCAAGAATCAATGGAAAGAAGGCCAAACCTTATGCTTTTGTGACAACATAAAAAGCAGGAGGTAAGTAATAACAGCTAACCTATCTGTGTGATTGAAATGCAATGTACCAGTTGTTATATAATAGTAGGAAACATAGGCAGAAGATGCAGGAGAATTTTACATTTAATTGAAATTGGTGAAAATATTTTACATGGGCAAAATCCAGTTTATTTACTTCAAACATTATCCTGTACTGCACTGTCGTTTTATAGGAGTGCTGATCATTACTCTGATTATGGTAATCTAAATATTTGCAATGCAGAGAATACTAATTTGTTTAAAATTGCTTGTCTCTGATAGTTGTGGAAATTTTGTCGGCATTACCTATTTCTAAGGAGAAATTTACCAAGGAAAATGTGCTAATAATCCCATTACAGGTAATTGAAAGAAAGCTCTTTCTGAGCAGGCAGCTTTCAAAACAGGCAGAGGATGGAATCTCATTTGCTTCTTTTTGCTCTTTATAGAAAGGTTGATATGAATTATTAATTCATCCCTATCAATTTGAGGGATCATTTTCTGATCTCTGGAAGGTTCTACGTAGCTAAGTGAGTAATGATACTAAAGAGGAGCCTTCTGCTGTGCCTGTGCTGCAGTCAACAGTGACTGCAGCAGCCAGAATACATTTCTGACTGAGGTGTCTGTCAGCACTTGAGGATGCAGGTCGCAGTTAAAAGTCATGCAGAGGTTCACAGGCTTATCTGGGATGTCTCTTTGCTGCCCTAGACTTCCTGATGCCACCACTGGACCACTACTCATACTCCAGCTGACTCAACGCTGTCTCCCAGACCTCTCTTCAACTCTGTAGTCACTCAAAACTTTGGCAAAGACTTGTCTTCACCTACATTTCCTTTTATAACATAGAAAACACTTCAGCACTTTCTGTTACCTGTTCAAAAGATACATGGAAGGATTCATATAATCCTGTGGGGTCTTATTGCCATAATCTGGCAAATCTTTTGCTTTGAGCTTTCGTAGGGGTATTCATTTCTCAGGGGACTGAAGCTCAAAACTCACAGTGATAGCCACATGCTCCACTGAAGCCCATTGCTGCCTGAACTTGCCTTCATAAAATCTTTGTTCAGCTTCATCAGGTTTTAATCTCTCGGTGGGTTGGTGTGCTGGCACCACTGAAAGCACAGGCAGAGCTTCTGTGGACATCAGCAGATCTGGATCTACTCTGTGACTTTCTTCTGGCAGGTGGGTTTTGAAAACCAAAAATTTGTAGCTCTCAGGTGGTAATTTTTATGTTGGCACTGTTTTCCTAGGAGTTGGTGTGATGGGTTTGTGCTTTTTCTGTTTCGTCTCCTCTGTTCTGTAAATCACAGAGTCACAGAATAGTCTGGGTTGGGAGAGACCTTTAAAGGCCATCCAGTCCAACCACCCTGCAACATGCAGGGGTGTCTTCAACTGCATCAGGCTGCTCAGAGACCTGTCCAGACTTGAATATTTCCAGGGATAGGAACTTCTCCAGGCAACCTGTGCCAGTGTTTCACCACCCTCTTTGTAAAAAAACTTCTTCCTTATGTCTCATTTAAATAGACCCTCCTTCAGTTTGAACCCAATGCCCCTTGTCCTATCACCACAGGCCCTGCTCAACAGTTTGTTCCCATCTTTCTCACAGGTCCCCTTAAAGTACTCAAAGGCTCCAGTAGGGTCTCCCCAGAGCCTTTTCTTTTCCAGTCTGAGTAACCTCAGCTCTCTCAGCCCTTCCTCATAGGAGGGGTGCTCCATCCCTCTAATCATGTTTGTGTCCCTCCTCTGGACCCGCTCCAACAAGGTCTGTGTCTTTCCTGTGCTGGGTTCCCCAGAGCTGGATGCAGCACTGCAGGTGGGGTCTCACCAGAGTGGAGGAGATGCTTGGATTCGACCAGAAAGACTGCAGTCAAAACAATTTCTTGGAAAGTAACCAGAAGTTAGATCCACCTCTTTATGAATCGTAGTGGTGTTCTTATCATTAAACTGGCACCACCACCCATGAAGTTAATTGAGGTGCTGGCTATGACTAACTTTTCAGGATTCTCCAAGGTCTCAAGCAGGCTTTGGCAGTTGTATGTCTTATCCTGCATTGCTTTTAGAAGGAGATGATTATCTATCTCCATATTGTTCGGGTACTTCTGAGCATATATGCCAGCCAGAAGAAAAAATTAGCCATATTAAAAGAAACATAGTGAGTTCAGGTGCCAGGATATTTAAGTAGTACTGGAAATTGGGTAGATGGAATTGTTCTTTGGGACTCAGAAGGGTTTTGGGGCACACTTCGGTTAGACATCTACAGCCTGTAGCTTGAAAACTGCTGTCTTCTTGAAGGAAAAAGTGGTCCTAAACACAACAGAACAAACCAAAACAATCCTGTCTAATCTGTGTTTGAGCGACATCAACACCAAGGCTGTGGATTCAATCCCCAGATGGGCCTTGTCCTGAAGAGTTGGACTCGATGCTCCTTGTGGGTCCAGCTCAGAATATCCTGTGAATATTCAGAGGGTTCCATCTGGGGTAATTTCGGGTGAATCTGCAGTCTCAGCAGCCTCTGCTGCCTGAGTATTATGTGAGGGATTTCATTTCCAGGCTAACAGAAGACATGAAGAATTTGCAAGACAATAAGCTTAGAAAATATTAAAATGCAGTTTATCTGCATACTGAAAATCTGATAATTCCACAGAAGTTCCATCAGAAACAAAAAGCTGTAATTATAAATGCAAAGTAAAAATGATTCTTGTAATTTACAGGGGCCTCCTAGACATGAATTCATATTAATACTAAGGTATTTAAACAAGAAACCTGAGAAAATGCCAGACAGCTGTATTCTTTGGAATAATTTTAATAAGCTAACATGGTAATGAGTTTACTGGTTGCATCCTGTTGCCCATACTGAAGTCTGTGCAACTCAGTCACTTCGCTAAAATTTTTTTCTTGCAGAACCATCTTAAAAACTGCCTATTGTTTACCTTTTCACTGCTTATTTGCATCGATCTAGAACCAAATAGCTTTGAGTAAGTGCAGAAATGATGCATGAGGTATTAGCATGTGTGTGTGGCTGCAGGTTTCTGTTACAGATATAATAAGCAAGAGGTGTATATACATATAAATATATATATATGTAGGCTGCAGAGCTATACATCTTGGAAACCTCAGGGTTAGGCTGACATAAGTGCCTTCTGATGGCTTGCTAGCTAAGATCTAGCACAAGGCTCTCTGGGGATGAATTTCTTAAAAAAATAAAAGTGGACTCAGCCACATTTATTTGATATTACATTCATAGGTGTAAAATAGCAGTTTATAGTTTCACTTGTCCATTTCCCTTGCTCTGGACCTGCCTCCCTGATCAAGAAATTCAATAGCTATTAAAAGCCGCAGCTGTACTAACAGTCTTATGCTTTATAGGAGGCATTTTGCAGCTATTACTTTAGAGCAGGCGTTCTGTGCCAGTACAGATGTTACGTCCACCTTTTTCATGAGCACTTTATCTGCACCATGGGCATTGCATTTCTAATGTTTGCTTGAAATGGCTAAACATGCTCTGTAGCTGTAATTTATTTGGGCTGGTGTAGTTTAGAGGCCTGAAAGCTGTATCTGCACCTGTTCTATTCATCTGACCAGGAAAGCATGAATTCCACTGCAGGAGAGTTTGTGGAGTTTGGATCTCTCCTTTATAAATCTCCTGAACCAAAGGCAGCCATTTGATTCACGTGTATGTTCCCTTTTCCTGAAGTGGAAATAACTTGCATATATATCACAGAATTCCAATTTTCTAATACTGAAAGGAGAACATACCTCTTGTTCTGATGAAGGACAGGCATGCAACTCCTAAATTCCCTCCCTCAGTCTGTCTCTGAGTAATCAAATGTGCACAGTGGAAGGTGAAGCATGTAGACGTTGCTCCAGTGTGTACAACTGGAGCAAACCGAGCTAGAATAACGACAGCGGTTTCATTGCAGGACAACATGACAGATTCTTCTGAGTGAAATGGATTTGAAGTGATATAAAATGAGTGAAAAGGAAAAGCCACTGCTTCACCTGATTCACCTCCTGGCAACACTGATATCAGTGAATTTGTGCTAATGGAAGATAAGCAACAGTTGGGGGTGACTGAAACATTGACAATATCTGAAATTTTGAATATTGAATGTTTAACTAGTGTAAGAGCCATTCATTCAACTGTTTTAGCCCAAAATTCTGGAATTCATGCAAAATCCAGGAGTAGTCCTAGCTCAGGAAGACAAAAAAATAAACAAAAAAAAAAAAAAAAAACCAAAAAAAAAAAAAAAAAAAACAAAAAAAAACCAAAAAACCCCCAAAAACTTAAAAAACCCCGAGAAACCACCCCAAACCAAGCAAACAAGGAAGCCACTGTTGAGTGAGGTTTTCCAAACCAAAGCTATGTCCCACTTTGCCCAGTTCTGCCAGAGACATATGTCATCCGTAGACATGTCATCAAACATGGCTCAAACCAACCCTTCCCCCAAAGTAAATAAACACAACCACATAGACCGAAATGATTCTTTGGCATCCTAAAGATTCTACCCTACTTACTTGTGGTGCATTTTTAATTTACAGTTAAACCAGCAGCTGATCCATTACTTAGTGTTCCATTAAAGTAAAATAGAAAAAAAGTACTTGTGCCATAATCAGTCTCATGAAACGCTTGTAAATATGCAGTGAATTTAGTGCAATAGGATGGAGAAGCAGCATATCTATAAGAAAACAAATAAAGAACCAAGGACTTAAGGAACAGAGATGTATGTGGAAATAAAGAGAAGGCAATAAAAGGACAGAAGATTGTTCAAAATATATATTTTGGGAATAGTGATCAAATATAATCAAATATATTATTAGTAACTGTACTACTAACGTGAAATGCTCCTGAATTGTGCATTTAGGCTTTGGATGCTTTTTGAAAGTTCTGATGGCTTTTGGCAAACCACACAAGCCTTGCTCAAGAGGCCAAGGACACCTCCTTTGGTAAATCCAAAAGCAGATTCAGAATTTGGCCCTTCAGGTTTAGGATACCATCAGAAGCTCTAGGTAGAATTACAGTCCTGCTGCACACAGCTGAGTGTATATAATTCTCTAAGTAAAATTCATGTCTTATGTGTTGTAAAAGGAATGAAAGGTAGCTGTTAATTCCAAGGCTTATAAATATGTCAGTGGGTTTTCATAATGTCTTAATAAATTACAGGAACAAACTCAGTGACTCATGATGTCACCAGAACTACACGCTGCACTGTGTTTATTGTAATTATGTACAAAACTCACAGAATTCTTTTTAGTCTCTTCATGAATATATAGGTCCCACTAAAAAATCAAAACAATCCTCATGGATTTCTTTATTATTTGTTTGTCATCTTTCAGCTGTTTTCTTATTCTGTGCACTTCTTCAAATGAAGAAAATTTTCAAGAAAATGCGTTTAAAAGAACATTGCTGCAATTGCTGTATTTATTCATTGAAAAGCTGAAGTAAAATACAGTTTCCAAATATCGTCAAATTTGGGTGAAGTTCAAATTTTCCTTGGATCCTAGCTCTCTGGCTGGCCACCAGCCCATATCACTAATGGTATAGCTAGCTGAAAAATGGAAAAACAATTTCATGAAAATTTCAAGATTATTTTCGCTTAGATCTGAAACATAGAGATAGCATCAATATCATAGGGTTGGTAATGCTTCATTCTTTAGTTTAAGAAATAAACACAGGACAGGCTAAAGGCTTTAGGTAAGATAAATGTGTAAGACTAATTCAACAGCATTTCAAACCACCAAAGTAAACTTACTGTGTGAAGAAGCCTCTTTAGTGCTCCCTGGCCCAACTGGTTTTTGCTGGGTTCCCAACCCAGATGCAAGTGCAGTTTGCATTTCAGTGTTGTGATTAATTGTTCTTTTGTATCATAGAACAGTGGGTTGATCTGTGGAGCTGGCCCTGCTCCCATGTGTGTGCTCAGGTATTGAGTTCAATGGAACAGAACCTGTTACTTAGGATGGGGAGAAAAGGAAAGAATTCCACACTACATCCATCTTTTATGGCCCTCATTTAAATCACTGGAAATGGTACCTCTGAATTTAACATTGGTTGATTCGATGGTGTGCTTCTCTGAAGATAGGAACTAAACAAAACAAAGAAATGACCCCAATGTTTCTCCCACTGTTGCTGAACTAATTTTCCAAGATATCTGTACTTCCAAAGCCTGTGCATGAAATCCCCTTGCTCCAGCTGCATGTCCACTCCCATACTGCTTGCCATGCAACAGGTATCTTTTCAATATGCATGTCTTAATTTTCTGTCCAGGAAACCCCATTCCAAACTTCCCATTCCAAAAATAATAGCAGTGTTCAGTCACAATTTATGAAAGCATCTTAGAATTTATATAAATAAAACTAGTGTACATTTCAAAGAATATATAAAATGCTGACGTTTTGCTTTTACTGCAAAGATCAAAGAGCTGATTAAAATTAAAATTTCATTAACTTTAAATTATGCATCTAGTCATAAAAAAATATTAAAACAAAAAAAAATTTAAAGCAGCAGGTGTACCTTATATAGTAAGATAAAGTTTAATATATTTATTAGCTTAAGGGACACAGAATAACTATCTAATCAGAACTTCAGGCATGCATTTACATAAATATATTAAATTAAGAAAAGCAATTATACACTTAAACATCCTTTTGTCTAAAAAAATCATTAAATCCACAGATTAACAATAAATCCAACTCTATGTATTTATCACTTCCAGATACAACTGTTCCATTTCTCAGATATTACACAAATACATTTGTTAGAATTTATATGCATTATACATATATTATATATTACATAATAGTGTGTATACATACATGGTGTTCAATAATATAATAATAATTTGTAGTTTTTATAGCACTTTTCATTTGAAGAGCTCAAAGCGCTTTACAAGGATTGATTTCACTAATTTTTGGATGGAGAGTGGAGGCACAAAGATGCAATTACTTCAGGTTATATAGAATTTGTGACAGACAGAAACTGAATTCTCTTGTTGTGAACTTCAGTCCTGCTGTCTCCCTAAAAAGAAATGCACATATAGCATATGGAGTCTATGTAGGCAGACTTGCAAAGACTTGTAAGGTCTCGAACCAAGAAAGCACTTAATTATATTATTAATGTTAAGCACATGACTTCAGTGAGGCTCATATGCTTAAAATTACTTGTGTGCTCCCAGCTAGACTGGTGCCTGTATATGCTTAGTAGTATAATTCAGTTTATAGATGATGCTTAAGCCTAGTTTGAGTGATATTTTCTAAGCTATTTTCCCACATTTCAAATGTACATATAGTACCTGACAGCTACTATGAAATAAAACTTGTTGAACAGGGGAATGTCACAACAGTAATGTTCTCAAGTGACAGAAGTTTGTTATTTCCTTTTCTGCTTGGCTCCCATTACAATCTAATTGTTCTCAAAAGGGAATTGAAGTTTTAATTCTGCAGTATATTTTTTGGGGGAACAGCTAATAGCATTTCTGGAAAATTCACAGGGTAGGGTTACTGCTTCCGGTACTAATGGAGACCACTACAAGCAACATCTGGTGACTTAATACCAGATGGTTTCTGCTCCCAGCATATCTTGATATGAATTAAGTTCATTCTGCACACCCGTTTTGACTGCCTAGAACATTTTCTTTTTAGCAGCTCCTCCTAGGAACATTCAGAAAATGGGGTTGTTTGTTACTGCCTTGTGATGCAAAACACCCTTTTGTCCTACTGTAAGATGTATCCTACATAAAAAAAAAATCTGTCTCCAAACCAGCCAACTCTGCCTTCTTTCCAAGAATACGGTGAGCACTGCCATTGTGTATATTCCCATGCTTTAGCTGATGCCGCCTTTCTGAAATTTTCTGGGAATTTAAGCAGTTTTTAATTTAAAATATTTTTTACTTTTTTATTTTGTTGCAAAACAAAAATAAATAGGAAAATCTTATAGACCAGAAAAGGAGCTTTAAGATACGATACACTGGACCCTCTTGGTAACGTGTAACACACGGAAAGTTGGTTTTTATCAGTAGAAATAAAACTCTTCTCCAGTAATGCAGCTTGCTGTCTGTGCAATAATGTCTGACAATTTTGTTTATGGAAACCTGTCTGTGTGCAGTAAGCAGTAGGTAAAGACACACATTATTTGCATGTAACTCAGAATATTAAATGTTTGTGAATGTCTGTAGCATGGAATGATCACCAGATGATACCTTTTCAGTACTGAGAGCTCAGGGAATCAGGTTGATGCCTAAAGAGGCCAACCTAGAAACAGAGACTAGACAGGAGTAAAGGAATAAAGGTGGATATTTATTGGAAAGGCCTTCAGAGGTACACCCTGGGCAGGCCAAAGGCTACACCCAAGATGGACCCCGAGTCACAAGTTCTTCACACTTTCATAGATTTGGTCCATTTGCACATCAGCATAAATTCACCAATTAAACTTTAGCTAATGATGTAATTTCCCCTCAGCTTGCCCCGCTTCTCAAGATGCTGGTTTACACATTTTGGGCCTAGGACCGGCTGGGTGTCCTTGGAGAGCAGCCTGGAGAGGCTTTGTTATGTCTGTCTCAGCATGAGAGAGCAGCAGCTCACAGGCTACAGGACACTTCAGAGTTACACACTGGGAATGCAGAATTTGAAAAATATAAAAGTTAAAACGTAAGGCATCATTCGAGTCACTCGGCTTTCACATCAGCTGATTGCTGGACATTTTTAAAGTATCAAGAAGTCAGACAGATTTTGTGTAAATGCTGGCAATACCTATAAGGAAACCCGGGAGGATGGGATATGATCCGTAGGGCTTTCTGCAGGGCTGGATCTGCAGTCTTATTCCACAAAACATTGGCCTAATGACTGTGGATGCAGACATGGAGAGGTCATGTGTGCACTGATGTCTGAAGTTAAGATCTTCTGCCAGCTAAGTGGATATCTTTTAAGGACTTAATCCTGTAACTAATGAAGTCAATAGGAGATTATCAGTTGACATCAATGGACTTGGAGTCAGGCCCTCAAAGATTAAAGTAATCCTGCACTAAGCTTTCAGGTGGCTTCTGCTGTTTCACACCTATATCCCAAAATGTACGTGCCTTATTTCACTGAATTACTCCGTTGTTGAAAACACAAGACTTTTCAGCAAAACAGTCTTAATTTTTTTTCAATGTTTCTAAAACATTTTCTCCTGAAACTACTTAGGGAAATATTTATTTATCAGTTTTTTGTAGCCAGAACCCAGATTACTTGGTACAAATTTTCTGCAAATTTGATTTGGAATAAATTTAAAGGGTTGGCTGCATTTTTTATGAGAATGTTACTATTTTTTTTAATTGACAAAATATTAGTGAATTTTGAATATTGCAAAATGAAAACAATTAGGTTTTATTTCCCACTTAGCTTCCTTCTGGTTTTTTTCGAAGACAAAGGACAGCTTTTAAATTGGACAGAAGATTAAAACAGTATAATTCCTAATTAAACAGATAAGCCAAAGAATAGTAAATTAAAATTCATTAATGTCTTCTAAAGAATTTACATAATTAAGGAAAAATTAGCAGAACAGGGTGTCCTTGGACTTGTTTTTTCCATGTAGAACTAGTCTTATAAATGCCTATTTCATGGATGCAATTAGAATTACATGTATGAAGATTCATTTTCACTGTAGTATGACTTTGCACCTGTGAAATTACTTTTTCGTATTTTCAGCTTCTCCATTTTGCATGTATTTACAGAAAAAGGTCCTTGTTTCTCAACCCAAATTAGAGAAAATGTGTACTGAAAAGCAACATTTCGTCATCCCAGGAACATAATTCTGCTTTTCAGTTGAGGCATCTGATCCCTGGATTGCAATGGGTAACTTTGTGATAAGCACAGTGACTGAAGGGATTTCTGCCTTCCTCCAGCTTCAGTCTGTCTGTGCCTGAGCTGTGTGAGGCTGCTACTCCTGAACTGTAAATGCCCAGCTAAGACACAGTGCTAGAAGTCACTATAAAATAACAAAATTCTGTGGAATGACCAAAAGATAAAGTCCTCAGCCAGCTGGGAAGCTTTTTTGATGCACACATCTGTCTAATAAGCACCTGCAGCAACCAGGAATTGTTTATGTTTGCTGTGGGTCTAGAAAGGAAGGAACTGCAAAACCAAATGTGGACAAGTGAATGAAAGAAGGAGATAAACAGAGGTGTCGCGTCAGTGATACAGAATTTATACTCTTATTTGTACCTAACTTACACTTCGTTTGCATGAAATAGAATAACGTGTGAGGATTTAAAGGTAAAAAGGGTTTGGATCTGTGTCCCTGACTGTTAACAGAAGAAATTTATTCCCTGAGGGGGAGGCTTTGAGTTAGTATTTCTTACTGGGCGCAGTAGAAAAATGAGTTTACTGTTTTTCTGAAATGGAGTGAAACAATTTGGAGCCAATTTTGCATAACATCATTTTGTCTCCCTGCTTATCTATGGAGTAAAGATGTTTCTCCTTATATTCCAGTAATATGCCTTCTTTCTGATCAGTGGCATACAAAAAGAGAAAAATGAGTTTTCTGTCCTGAAATAATAAAGCAGGGGTTTAAAACTAGCAGGCATCAGGGAGAGTCATGTTTCTTGCAACAGGTATGTTTGTTCTCCTTTAGCAACAGAAAGGCTGAAAGAATGCTTGAAATGTACAATGTGTTGGGAACAGAGAGGCAGTATCTCCGAATAAAGGAAGAAATGAATGGAATAAAAGATTAGGAGAGAGAGACACAGAGACAGAGACAACTTGAACACATACATAAAATCCCTTCTGGAGGCCCTTATCTAATTGCCTCATTTATCTAGTTTCATTTATAAGCTCAGTTTTATTCTGGGACACTCTCGGAGGCTGTGTGAGAATGGCTGCAGAATGACCTAACTGGCAACAGGCTTTCTACAGACCCTTTTTTTTTTTTTTTGTATGCCAATTCTCAGGGCAATTACTGCAGTTGCCCTTTTTATATCAGCATCTTGGGTGGCTAGGCCTGGGGTTTGCTCACTCTTTTTAATAGTATAATTTCTTTTGATAAATAAGCAGCTAGGATTTTTTGTGTCCTTTTTTTTTTTNTTTTGTTTCCTTTTTTTTTTTTTTTTTATGAGAATACTTCTTTTCCACTGGGACTTCCTATGTCCATGTGGGCTTAATGCAGATGCCTGCTTTCACACAATATAAAAGATGATTTAAAAATGAATCAAAACAGTTTCACAAACTATCTCCCCTCTTCCTCTAACCTTCATTTAGATTATTTCTTAATTTTGAAGTTTTTATAGAATGACTCAGAGCAGAAATTTTTTTAAAAATAAAACAAACTGAAGAATTTTGCTTAAATTTTGAAGGTGATTTTCTGAGTGCAGCACAGTTGATATGAGTTTTTGCTGTTGATTTGAATGAGGCCTGGATTTAATTCTTAGCTCTTTACTAGAGTTTTATTTTCAGATTTCACTATAAAACTAAATTGTCTTTATTATTAAGATGAGAACTCTAAGATCATTGTTTTCTGTTCTCTGCATGACTATGGCATATATATTATTGTGAATCTACAATCTAGGTGCCATCTGTGGTATTTTTTAAGGAACTAAGCAGTGAGAAAAGAACTATCACATCTCCCCAGCTGGTTTTTGAAAATAACGTGTCACAGTGGAGTTAAAGTTGGGTTTATTTTTAAATATATTTCATTGAAGAAAGTGTTAAAGATGTTATCTCTGTCAGATATTTAAACATTGCTAAAATACTTCAGCGACTTTCTTGCTTTGCTGATTATGAAGAGTGTAATAAAACCGTGCTATGTGACAGATTTAGACAGCTGGCTCATTCATGAGAAGTTCACATTTTTGTCACCCACGTTGAATAAGGAAAGATTAGATGCTAAGGTCAATTTACAAAAATGGTTGTCAGGACATTTTTTAATTGTAAAACTTTTTGTGATGGAATTCAGGGAAAAGACTAAAGGCAGAAAGCAGCGGAGACAAAGAGCTGCTATTAACCTACAGATGCTACCACAGGGTTCATTTTAAGATTGGTCACACTGCTTAGCCAATGAAGTGTTCGTGTGACTATAAGGGACCACCCTTTTCTGGGGTGAAAGGGCAATTTGGTCTTCATGCTCATTTAATCCCAAGATGTCTTTCAATGGACTGTCAGTTGAATCTACATTGTGCAAAATTATGCATGCACTTTTTAATGCAGACCATTGTTCTCCGAGCACTTAACCAAGATTTCTCAACCAATTTCCATTTGGCATGAGGTCACTCGAAACCCAGGCAAACATATATGGAAGGCAAATGTAATCATCTGCTCCTCGGAGCTGGAATGTGTGAGACACAGGAATGCAAGTATTGGTTATGCTGTAATTTCAGATTTAATAATCACTAAATGAAGACTGACAAATTTCTATAAGGGAAAATTTGTTGCATGTTGCTGCCCTGGAAAGATGATTTTACTGCTGGAGAGTAACATGGCGAAAGTCTTTTCGATCTGTTTGGCTAAAGTGTTGTCAATTGTTGATGCGTGAGCAGCTGCTTCTAAGGACCACAGGATGTGCACACTAGGGCTGCTCTGCTTTCTTTTCTTAGGCAAGATTTTGTAAAAGCTGCAGTAGGTAGTTTGCAGGTAGTGCAAAAGAAACCTGGTAGTTGGTAAGTAATGAATAAAGAAACTGCCAGTAGGGCTGGAGATAAGAGGGCATCAGTTCTGCAGATACATCTAATTAATTAATACCTTAGAAAACCTGAATACAGCATGTACACCACATTTACTGATGCATTTACAAAGACTCAGTTTTCTGTTAGCTCTCCAAGGAACATTTGGAGCTGCATTTAGCAAGAACTGCTGTAGGTTTTGTACAAGTGACAACACACACAGGCAGCACGTGCTCGTGTGCGCTCTTGCCTCGGGACGCTCCATTCAGTGTGACATCGGCAGAGTCTGCCTGTGTATAACCTCTTACACTGTCCTGCTACAGTGAAAATCACTTTATGAACACTTTTAACACATGCTGGAATTTTATTACGGTTGGTGGGCATTTGCTTTTTTTCTCATCTGGCGTAAATGAACACACATTGACACAAGGGTACATTTCTAGATTAGATCCACAACACATTAAAGTGTGTGTGTGTTTGCTCTCTCTTTCCCTGTCTTTCCAATTAAGTTGGTGAAAATGTAACTTTAGTATTTTACAGGACATGGTAAAGCTGTCTCATCTAGGTGATGTCTATATTATAAAAATAAAATAAAATAATATAAATATGTAACATGAACCCAGTGCCCATCGTTAAATAAAATATATGATAAAAAGCAGACCTTCTAGGATGACTGGTTTTGAAATATGCGAATATAATTTAATTATTAAACACTTGAAACAATCTTGATATTAAGCTGCGATAACCAGATTTTTGCATCTATGCTAGATAAAGAAATAACATTCTGTAATAGAGTTACATTGATGAAAGTGAAGGTTACAGTCTTACAATGAATTGCCTAGATAGGAATGCGTTAAGCAGTTCTGAAATATTGTCTCATGATGGAGTTCAGTTTACCTCAGAAACTGTTACAACTGGATTTTATTAAGTCCAGCAGTTTATACAGCGATGTTTGGAAACTGCTTTCTCACTGCTATAATCAGATAGGTACAGGAACGAGATTTCTGGGATGTCATTAAAACATCAGGAAAGTCCTTTGACAAAAATGTGTTTTACAGTGGAATTGCTTCGTAAACTATTTCTCATGAAGAAATAAATATTAAAAAAGATTCCACTCTCTGCAAAACCGTACTTGTGATAGCGGCTGCGTGTGTACGTGTGCACATATTGGATATCAGAACGTCTGTGCAGACGTGCAGCAATATTTACACACATACAAGGGATTTTTCTGCACATTTGTGGATATTACACTTAAATTAATAAAGTAAATCAAATCACCGGTGTTTGTTGCAGGATAACAGTCTTTCAAAAATGACAGGATTCAAAACAAATGCCCGTTGAAAGTGGAGTTTCCAAATAGTCCCAGAAACTATACAATGTAGCTGGTTAGATCCAGCAAATAGGATGTCATGTCTAGGATCTGATCAAGAATACCTGCCCTTGTCACTCTTCGGATGTTTCTATCCACTTGTTCACACTGGGGGCCAAGATAGCCTTTTTTACATAAGCATTTATTGGGCCTTACACAGACACCTCCATGTCGACAGGCTGGGTCACATTTTGCTGTGGGTGAAAAAACAGCAATTTTCCAATTTGTTTAGAACATCACAAACCAAAAAAGATACAGTACACATTCATTTAGAGCTTTTCTAATCTTGTAGTGATAAAGCATATAAATTAAAAACAACATAGAAAGGATGAAATATTAGGAGTGTTGAAAGCATATTTTTTAAAATTTTAGAAATATTAGGGGGAGAAAGTAATTTTGTATGTCTGAGAGGATGTCACCCGGGAAAGACTGACAAACTCACGTAACAGATTTTTAAAAAATGTTCAATTCCCATATTCAGGTTTCATTTAGAATCTCAGGCAAACTCCTTTGTATACTCAGAATTTTGCACTACACCTGTGTCTTAGCAAAGCAGACTACACTAGACCAGAGATGTACTCCTTTAGCTCTTGAATCACTTAATGCTGGGACCAAAATTGAACTGCTTTTAGAGAAAAGAGAGACAGAGTATTTTTTCAACCATTTTTATCAGTTATGTAAGTTCCAAAGTTTTCTCTCCCTTTAGCAGATGCCTGATTTATCTATAGAGTTCTAGTTTGCTTCAGTTTTTCAAATATAGCTCCTATTTTTAAATTGTAGCCAGTGTTAGCAAAACCAATAATCAATAACTTTAGTTGTGGAAATATTTTCTTCTGGGGTAGTCACAGCGCTGTGATATATATAAAATGTATATAACATATCTTTCTTTTTCTGCAGGTGTCATGCTGTTTAATGTTATCTATTGCAATAAGCTTAAATATGGATTTATGGGTATTTATAATACACTATAGAAATACAGGTTTCTTGATTTTATCCATGAGTTTCTTAATTACACAACAAAGGAACTCATACCTTGTAAGGTCAGTTTTCTTATTTAACCTAAAAGGGTAGCTCGAGGTTCGATTTAGAACATCCCTGTTAATTGTTGTGTGGGATACAGGGAAGGAGGATCCTTAGTCTACGTATTTTCTGTGGCTTTCTTGCTCATTGTGTCCATCAAATTATCTATCATAAAGCTGTGATCTTTTAAACAAAACAGCTTATTCAAGACCTATTTATGTTCATGTTGGAAGCATTTTTTACTTTAAGTTCCACTTGGGCAAAGGCTGTAGAATGGGCCTGACTGACAAGTGAGGACAATTGAAGTTGGGCTATTTGGCCAGATTACCTCATCCATTTCTCTAACCTGCCTTCATTGCTGGGTTGTAGATGGCCAGCTCATGGATCTTTGCCAGTAAGATACATTATTAGAGATTAATTAATTTCATTTCATTCCAAAGTCACTCCTACTCATCACTAAAAACTTGGAGGTTGCTGAAATTTTTGTTCCAAGACTTCATAACTGGCCCTGCTTCACCAGGGCCCTCCTGAGTGCCCTTTCAACCTGAATTATCCGTGGGATCCTTGTTTTCTCTTAGTCCCTGCTATTCCTTTGAGTTCTACTGCCATTATGTTAACGTTATCTCTTTGTGTGGGCATCTGGTCAAACTCGCCAACCAAATATGCCCAGTCAGAGCACTCCGCTGATGCTGAGGAATAACATCTTTGTAATAACATCTCCTGGTACCCAGGCTGGCTCTGGAACATCTGCACTGGCCAAAATTACACAGCTCAGACAGAACCACAGCCTCCGAGACAGTGATGACACAGCTGTGGCACTCCAGGCTCATTCACCTCACCCCTTTGCTGGCACACCTATCATCCTAGTTTGATCGCAGTCACTTTTCCAATTGACTTTTAAAATCTAAAGCAACAAGACAGGACTTGATAAAATCACTGTAATAATGGATCACAATAACATTATTAGCTGCTTTGTTGATAAGTTGTACATAGAATTCTCTTTAGCAAAATGGAGCCATTTCATTTTGTAGGATCAAAAGCAAGAATGTACCAAAACTAAAAAATCTGCATTATGTTAGTGAAGTGCAAAATACGCAATGGAGACCTGCAGTTCTGATTTGCCATCTTTCCTGACAAGTCTATTTGACACTGACAGTGATAATACTGCAAGTGGAAGGTGAATGTCCAAACACAGGATATGTATTGACCACACGTCCTTTCATTTTAAAATCTTGGTGAAAAAAAAAAAGAATCCTGTTGTCATATTTATGCTATCAATTGCATTCTGCACTGGCTCACAATGCATTGGATGTTTTAGAGCTGTACTCATCTGAAGACTTATTGTTCTCCTACAACTCATGAAATCAGTATTTTTTAATGTTGTCTTAGAACTGAAGGCCAATATATTGGTCAACATCTACCTGCAAATTTCTCTGAGCAAATAATTAAAAGCTAATTATGACACATCACTGCTTTTTTCACTTGTTGCTATAAATCTATATACAAACCAGTTCTGCAGAACTCTCCTTCCCAGCCTTGATTACAGCAGCATTTTCCTGTGGGAGTGCAGTGCCCGTTCCGACAATGCCTTGAGCATTCAGATGTCAGTATCTGTGCAGGCTGAGCTGTTCTTTTGCATTCTTCAGGGACTAAAGGCCTGAATAAAACCATACAAACCAAGCAAAGAGTTAAAAGTTGGGATCAAGGAGAAAATTTTCTTTTTTTTTTTATTAAAAGTCTGATTCTCTGCTATAGTATTATCAGTGGGAGAAATAATGAGATTTCTTTCTCCCTCAGAAAAAACAGTAAGCATAGACATGATATGTTACAGTACAGAAAAATACAGTGCAATTTGCTATTATTTCATATAACTGCCTTCAGAGATCTTCTACGAGATTAAGCAATAGTCCTTGAGAATTCTTGAAGCATGAACCTGCCAAAACCAGCTTGCTGAAGGTTCATAAAGCTGCCAGCTTATTGCAGGCAGCATCTGATGGTGTCTTTTTTGCATTTCTAGCTGATCTAGATGTCCCCTAAGAAAGGGGAAAGAGTAACCTGACTAAGTTTTATGTCACACATTATGTTGTATAACAATTTGGCAGAAGTATTACCTCTGTCTATAAATCCTGTTCTACACTGCTGGCTTTTTATTTCCATATTTTCATGGAATGATATTTGGATTGTGCATTCTGGATGCTTATTTAAGCATCTGAACATCAGGAAAGACTTTCTCACTCTGAGAGCAGCCAAGCACTAGCGGAGGTTGCCCAGAGAGCTGTGGAGTCTCCATCATTGAAGATACTTGGAAGTTGTCTGGACATGGTCCTGGGAAATTGGCTGTAGGAGTCCCTGCGTGAGCAGGGGTGTTGGACCAGGAGCCCTCCAGAGGTGCCTTCCAAACTCAATCATCAGGTGATTCTGTGGAACGTATGCGTGAAGGAAATTCCAGTTCAGCTGACTTAAAATATTTCTGATACTGGATGTTTTGGTTGGGGTGACAGGATCATCCAAAAGCCACAGGTTCCCAGTAGAGGTACCATGTTTTCTCTCTGCTGTAGGTTTGGTTGTACAGGTACAAGTTTGGAAAACAATGTCAGGATCTCCCAAGTGATCCAATCAAGTCATTGAATAGGAGCATCATGGAAAATTAAGTTAATTAGTGACAAATACAAAATTACTCATTTTCAAGGAAATCATCTGAACTGCTGCCATATATACTAAGCTTGAAATGAGCAGGAAGAAGATTCTAATAGTTTTGTGGAGAGCTTAGAGAAACCTTGGCTAAGTGTCCAGCTAGAATCCAAACAAACCAAAAGAGAATTGTGCGAGATAGAATAGAATAAAAAACAACATTGTTCAATATACTGACATCAGTATTACACCCCAGTTATATGCAAATAGCTGGAATAGCAGCTTGTGCACTGATTATCCTGACAAATATTAAATTCCTAGACTGATACTCCTGTGTGGAGGAAATGAGAGTTTTTGGAGCCTGAGAAAGAAGGGGTATGACAGAGGTGCAGAAAACTGTGACAGAAGAAAAAGAGGAGAAAAACTGGGCATTCTTGTTCATCTCCCATTTCAACATCAGAAGAAACATCAAGGGGAAAAAATTAAGCTAAAGGAAATAAAATTATCTAGGTGAAGTCGTGGCTTCTAAGATATCAAAAGATATCTGAAGCCCATCTTCTACTAAGATTTTCAAAATAGATATTGCCATGCACAAAGGGGCCAGTCAGACTAATATTAGATAGGATAAAAATAATTTTTTAAAAAATAAGCATTCATACCTAAGTCCCTCACTAGCTGACTGGGCCTACATTTCCCCATCCCATTTTGGGAAGCATCTTGTTAACGGTCCATTACAGGGTTTCTTGCATTTTTCTTTGAAACAGAGTAATACAGTACAGGCCCACTGGTTTGTTTCAGCATAGCACTTTCTCTGCTCAGTCTTAATTACTACCATGATTATTTAAACATCCACACACGAGAACTGGTTCCCCAAAGATGTTAAGGACAGAAAGAATGCGTAGATGCTTCTTTAGCATAGCACCAAGTCCTGATTTCCAAAGCATTTCTGAGAATCAGACTGAAGGTCCTGTATTATTTATGGGCTTTGAAACATGTTTTGACACCTTTGGTGCAGCATATTTGAAACCCTTTCAGTTTTACTGTTTACATATTTCCACAGCTGTCTTTTAAATATAATGCATTATTTTTTTGACCTGTAAGGAATTCCAGTTCTGTAGTAATGAGTGTATTACATATGATCTGGTTAGAAAGTTTCTACACTTGAAAAATTATATGCAATATTCACATGCAATGCTATTTTGGAAGTGGTTCTAGAAAATAATATAATTTTCAGTGGAGACTTGTTAAGATTTAAAGTAAAAAGATCTGTCTTCTAATTCCTACATCTGAAAAAAAAAATCTGTATTTGAAATTATTTCTGTATAGCCAACTGCAAAGAAGGTAACGTTCTTTATCTGTCACTGTTTAAAGCCCATTTATTTCAAGTTACTTTAAATGGGAGGCTTCTCTTTTTCTTGCTCAACCACAAGTACAGTACAGTGTTTAGCAGCAAGCATAACCTCAGGCTCCTGGAGCATCTCTTGGAAAAGTGCTCTAGTGGCATATCTTTAGCAAAGAATGACCTCGTAAGTCACAGAGGTATTTTATTTGGGAAGATAATGATTTATTTTATTAATAGATGCAAAGTATTTATCTATGATAGTGCTAGAATATATGGTTCTTTTTGTTTGTAATTAGGAAGGCAGAAGTCACACTTTTTTGTGTGTGACTGAGCATGGCTGGTCACTTCTATGATTTAAAGTTTTCTACCGCCCTCGGTACTTGTGAATATAAACTTGCCTTTTATTCTACCATCAATCAATAACTTGCACTCATCAGCCTTGGATAATATTTATTAATGGTGGGGTGGAGTAGAAACAAAGATGGAAAAAATTCTGGTTGGCAGGCTGCCTTAGGAGAAGAGGAATACAAATGCAGCTGCAGCAGAATCCTCGCATGTGAGAATCGCTGGTTTTCCTTAGCTGCGCTCTGGGAAAAGCCACACTTCTTTCTCAGGATTCGAGTGCTGCTCTGGGACCAACACATATTGAGAGAAAGCCTCTGCGCCACAGTGCTCACACTTCACATTCTTAGGGCTTGAAAGGGGTGGAAATGTTCAGGCTCAGCGCAAGCTGAAGTGAATCTCGCAAAGATAATGTAAGTCCTGAAACTGGCTGCTGGGACTCGATCTCTCCCGCACTTACACAGGACCATGATTTTGTTTATATAACCAGTGCTTCGCTGTGTCTCCTGACGTGGAAAATGGAGGGGAATAGATGGAGCCACACTCTGGGCTGGAGAGAATTTTTTTCCTTGTATCCCTCAATCTATAAAACTCTAAAGGGTACAGCTTGATTACTCTTACAGTAAGCACTATTTGGTCCGCAGAAAGTCAGCCAAAAATGTAGCTGATAATGACTATTTATATGGTCTGTACAATTCTAGTTATCTTAAAGAGCTGTTCATATATACAGTACAGTACAGTATATCTTGCTTGTTAAAACAGGCTTTCATGAAACTGTATAACAACTCTAAATGTATGGAACATGGAGGAAAAGTTGTACTGGGGGCTGGGGCCTCGCTGGATCCCCTCGCTGATGTGTGCAGTGAGCTGGGAATTCTTGACTGTGCAATGTGTAAAATAATTTTTGCTGCCTTACCATAGCTAGTAGAAGAAAGCAGCCTCTGCTGTTAGTTTAGAGGCATATAAAAGTCCAACATGCTTTAATAGATTAAAACTCATCCTGGCATAGCTCAGGACTTCATGCTTTCTTTAGTGCATCTCTTCACAGCTCCACTAAACACACAGAGAGATTTAGTTGCTGTATGTGCTATCTGTAACTCAGATGTGCATAAATCAATGCAAATGGAGGGCCAAACTCAGCAGTAAAACAATGGTACTGGACAGAAAACAATTCCTCCACCAGGCTTTTGACACAATATCAAAAATCTCTACTTCCCCACTAAAGTGAGGGAAAAAAAACCCAGACAAAGTTCCTGGATGTTCAGATTCAAACAAGAGACACTGCTGTAGAAATCCTGATACAAAATGTTATGCAATTACCTGCACATAAGATATTAGGTATTAGAATGATGCTTGTGCATTAGTTGTTGAGGTTTTTTCCTTTATAAGGGAAAATGTCAAGAAAAAATAATTTTGCTTCACTCCTTGTCATAGCCTAAATTTACTACTTGTCATAGAATAAATATAGCATCTCTTCAGGTGCAGCTTCTAAAATTAAAAAGTATACCTTTAGTCCTGGGAGAGATGCCAAAAGCTCGTTACTTGTCTCCAGATTTACTACATGGGAATAATGTGGAAAAAACTCACGGCTTTTAAGATTTAAACTCAGCAGCATATCAAATTTATTCTTATATGGTATACTTGTTCATGACCTCTAGTCTTAAGAAATTCTGTCATGTTTGAAAACTAGTCCCTAGTGAAGCCTGTATCAATGTTAATAGCTAAGAGGTCAATGCAACTGCTAAACAGTTTGTATTACTGTCAGGGTGGTCATGAAAACAACACCTGCTGCATGAGCACTTGGCAGCTGGGTCAACAGGCACTGTGGGAATTTATCAATTTAGGGGGCCACTTGCATAACACTTTGACTGATGAATTGGGAAAGACTGGCTTACTGGGCTAAAGCTGCTCTATTATGTGTGACTTTCTTTAGGATGGTAGAGGCTTCCTGCAGGCTCCAGAAAATAAGCAAAAGATAAACTGAGCTGTTTTTTTTCCTTATAAAGTGATAAAAAGTGAGAACTCCTTAATAGCCAACGCTAGAAAGACTTTAAGAAAAGGGGAAAAAAATATGAAACCAAAACAAAAACTTTTACAGTCAGTGAGCTGTGATGTGATTGAAAAAAATCCTTAGGTTTTTCCATCGTGGTTACAAAGGAGTTTTTGTGAAGTACTTCTGTAAGGTGAAACTCTCTAGACTGGTATTTGCAAAAAGCTCTAATTTCTCTTTAGTGTCTCTTGTGGGAATAGTAACTGCATGTGGGTAGGTAAATGAGATAAGAATTTTGCATGCTCCAGCTAAACTAAACATAATTAGACATTAATTCTGGCTTTCCATTCCCTCAAATGACTTAAGGGATAGTAACTTTCTGAACAGAAAGAAATCATATGGCCCACCTGGGTTGGTGAGGGCATTCACCAACAAAATTGGCTCCTTCTACAGAGAGTTTCCAGTAGGAGCTTTGGAGTTTATCTATAACCCATCAGAAATGAGTGTGTTGATGCAGATTACTCTAAAACTGTGTGTTTCCATTTCTAGCGTAATTAAAGTCTCAAATGGGGCTACACTTTCATAAATGCTTTTCTTCTGTCATAGCACCAAACACTCCTGACTCATACTAAAAAATCAAATCACTAATGGTTTTCTAAAGAGCCTGAACAACGTCAAAATGAGGCATGACCTAGATACTGTCCCTTCGTGCTTGAAATCAGTCTGTTTGGAAATGCTCTCCGACAGCGGAAATCCCAGAAGGTGATGATGGAAAGGATGATAAGTGGAATTATATACTCTGGAGGGGCATGAAAGAGGGGTGAGATGGTTTGAATCAAGTTCAAGTTTCAATCCAATGCGAAGCAGCTATTCCGGCTGGTGATACGAAACACATTGAAATCCAGATCTATAAGGTGTTACAAGGAGAGGAAGAGGAAATCTTCTGTGTGCAGGAACACTTATTCAGGCTCTGCCCTCTTTCATAAAAATCACCTGCTGGTTTCAGTGAGCCATCCTGGTCAAAACAATGACTCATCCCCTTTGGAATCACTGTATCAATGGTGGCAAACTCTTAAAGCATCACACTTAAAACTTCACAAGAGATACAGAACATCTTTTAAATGGAGAACTTTTGCAGTGTCTGTCATTTTGAGAACTCTTCTCTGAATAGCTTTCCTTTTATCTGTAATTTCCTTAGAAATTAAAGTGATCATGTTATAAGTACTCTAAAAGAAGACTTAAAAAGCCACTTCATGGCTGTTCTCCCACCATCCAAAGTTTATTTTCTTACTACTTGGTCTAGTAATAATGTTTAAATTACAGACTGCATGGACCTATCAACAGATCTTACTTATTTAAATACTCATTTTCACAGTTGATTTTCTCCTCTCATCATGCTAGCAGAATGATTACTTTTTCTTTTCTAATGGGTTTATCTCCCATTTTCTCTGTTATCAACTAACTGGAATCTTTGGACCTCTATGCATCTTCTACATCACTGTTTGCTTAGTTATTTTTTCTTTTGAATTCATCAATACTTTTGTGATTGATATTAGTATGTATTTTTAGAAACAGAAAACACAACAGAAAAGATATGAAACAGAATGTAGAAAACTAGAAAATAAAAATGTTTTGGTTTTTTGCCACAAAAACAATTTATAAAATGCTAGTATTTGCATTGGCATTCAGGATATCTGACTGACCCTACCTTTTAGTTGAGAAGAACATAAATCTTTCTCCCTATATTTTCTCACTAGTGGAAGACATAAGTAGTGATAACAGGGTTTTTGGTAATTATTAAACAATGGATATATTTTTCAGGGACAGTGTTAACTTAACTTCTTCTCTTAACTGCCAGTTTAACCAATCTGCCCAGTGTTGGTTTTATGTGCTTGAAATTTTTAATGTTTCCCCCATCTCCTCCAACCTCAAAGCTAAATATGCTATTGGCTATACTCTTCTCTCGATGGGACTTTTGGTAATATGTAGATATTACCATGACCAATAGATATGTAGTATATCTATATTTTGCAGCACCTCACATACTTAGGGCTTTTTTTAATCACTTCATTATCCATGAGCTCTCAGGCACTAATGTATCACTATAACAACCTTTTTACAAAGAGAAGGGTTATTTCACTCGGTGCTTTCAGTGAGAGTCTATTTAGTTATTGACATGAAGTATTTGGAAGAACTGAATAAAGTTTTACTGTGGTAACTGGAATGCTGTACTTCAAATTACTTTGATGATTGTGGGATTCAGAACCTCCGTGTTAATCATGTTCATCAATTTGTCATATATCACCTCAGTTGAACACCTCATTTCTGTTACATTTGAAGGATTGTTTTAGGATGGGACTTCCCCATTGCTGGGTATTGAAGACTAATGCAAAGAGTTCTCTGGATTACTCTCATCTTCTGATCTCCTGATGTTTTAGCCTGCCCACTTAATTTGATTTTTTTCTATATCCAAGCAATAGATTTCTGTCTTAAGCTACATTTGATACGAGAAAAATAGGAGACATGGTTATGTTTGAGAACAACTTTGATTATGCAGTAGTTTTCTACAAGACAAGAGGACATGGCCTCAAGCTGTGCCAGGGAAGGTTCAGCTTGGACATCAGGAAGAATTGTTTCACCAAAAGGGTTTTTAAGCATTGGAATTTTTAAGCCCAGGGAAGTGGTGGAGTCAATGGGACACCATCCCTGGAGGTGTTCATGAAACACCTGGACATGGCATTCAGTGCTGTGGTTTAGCTGAGAAGGTGGTGATCTGTCGAAGGTTGGACTTGATGATCTTGGAGGTCTTTTCCAACCTTAATGTTTCTATGATTCTAAAAAGATCAAAAGACATCAAATCCTGCACCTTCATGTAATGTTTATTTTTTAAAATAAAAGAATAATTTTGTAAGTTTGCAGCAGTGTACAAATGACCACCTGCAGAAGAAGGATGGGTTTGCACGGAATTATTGATTTCCAGCAAGGGGCTACTGCAAGAAATTCTAATTTCGTTTTTTACATTGCCCCAGGCATGGAAGATTCTCTTTGCAAATTAACAGGTCTGCTGGGGCCACGTCTCACAGGGGTTTTTTAGTAAGTAATGAATTTCTAAGACCTGACAAATCAATAGTTTGACGATTTTGTTTTTACCTGCTACTCATAGTCCACCTGTAGCACCTTTGTGTTCTAGAAAGCTCAGCATGGGAAGGTTTATGTGTATATTTGCTGTATTGGTATGGTGCACACCATGAGGAGAAGCAACAAAATATTAACATGGAAAAGAATATTATCTTGTAAATAATAATATTTTGTTACTAAAAATTTAGATGAACATTTGCCAAAGCCATGGAATTTTTAAGTTGTTTACAGGGGTGGTATGAACTTAGCATGGAATGGTAAATAGAGCTGCAATGCTCTTTTGTGGAAGTCACTCATTATCTTTCCCTTAAAATCTGCAATGGTGTGAGACTGAAAAACAACAAAACTCAAAACTTTGCCTGACTGAAAATTATCCCATGTTTCTGAGAAGCATTACCAAAAACTATATCCCTTTGCCACAGTCTGTTTCATTTCAACTGTGTGCCAATTTACAAAAGTATATTATAGTTTTCTGGTTACTTTCACCAGTAACCAAACACAGTCTTGACCCTTTTCCATGCATGAAAACAGCCAACCGTGAGTGCAGCAATGGGAGGTCTGGCCTTTCAGGTATGTCAGCTGAAGACCACCCTACTGGAAGAGGTAACAAGAACAAAAAGCTGAGGTCAAACAAGGCAGCCCCATGTAATTAGATACTAATAGTGGATTTAGGGTGTAAAATTCACTTAAAACCATACACCAACAGACTAAACAATCCCAGGAAGAATGGCAAGTTTTGTTCTAAAAAAATGTTTTCAATACCAGAAAGCATAAATAAAACATACATAATAACCTTGACTGACAGACTTCACTAACCTGCAGTAACATCTGCTTCCAGATTATTTGCTGTAGTTTTGGGATAGTACAATTATAAAACACTGAAACTCCACTACCACTGAAAATCTACTGTATGGTACAGCGTGCATCCAGTGTCATGATTTTCTTGTTGTATTCACTTGTCATCCCAGTAACAATGTTTAGAATTTAAGTTTGACAAGAAAATAAATTCCTCTCTTAACAGCAAAGCCAAAAATGGAAGTCTAACTGTATCTGCTACTCATGGAACAACATGCTGAAGTAGATGCTGGACAAATAGGCAGCTGCTTTTGCAGGGTATGATGGGGTCAGAATAATTATACAGCAAACTTCATTTTTGTTGGCTGTCTCATTTTGTGTTGATTTCTGATACTTTTGCAGGATGGATGTGCTACTTTTACACATCAGAAGTTGGTCTGATAGAGCAGCAAGATCCATCATGAAGAAAATGGTATTCCCCCAGCTAAAGTGAGTATCTGCAAGTCATCAGCTCTTATTGCTGCTGGGGCTCTTGGTCATGTTGGGAACTGGCTTTTTGCAGTCCTTCCAGATTCCTTAATATTTTCATAGCTCCAGCTACTCTGCAAAGATGACGCCTTGAGGAACTTTGGTTTGGTAATTTTCATTTATCCTCATTTTACAACTGGTAAATTAGTTTAAATAATTAGACCAATCCTATTAATTCCATGTCTTATAAATCACTTGAGTGGGATTTATAAGCCCTTTGGAAGCAGTTCTTTAAGAACTGTTAAAGAATTTCGTGTATTTCTGGCACAGAGTCCAAGGACACAGGATTTCCCTCCTTGGTGCTCCAAGCCTGCCCAGGGAGAGACAGGTAAGTGCAGGGATATGGAAGAATGTTGAATACCAGTAAACAGTGACGACTCACACCTACTGAGAACTGAGTCCTCTCTACTGGTCTCCATTGGTGGTATCTCCTGTACAACAAAAGAGATGTTTGGGAAAGACAGAGCGAGTCCCTTAGAGCTTACTTATGGCAAAACTGACACTGGCTAGGACTGCCAAGTTGCTTTTCAGGACACAGACACGTATCGTCACACAGTGCTGATCTTTGGAGCCAGCTCCTGTTGTGCACTGTCCCATCACAGTAGCAGGTGAGTAAGCAGCAGCACTGGGGAGAATTCCAGTACCTGCCTTCCATTGATGCCGTGTAACTTCTGTGGTACTTACAAACCATTTGGCTTCAGAACCGCTGGGAGCATCTTTTACCAGTCCATATGGTTCCACATTAAGGATGTCTACACCTCTATGAAAACATGCTAAGAATATGTCTCTAGGTGGGAGAGTGGGCAGCTTTCAGCACAATGTCCAAGGGTAAAAATTCCCAGAAGTTAGTGCTGGTTACCCCCCTGTTGTTCTGACATTCACTTCCTGTGTGACAGTGAATCTATTCTGCTTGCTGCTGCTGGAACCTTTGCTTTTAGGGAGCCCCCTGCATTGAGAGTTTTCCTTTTTATTGAATGTCAGTATTGCATAATTCAGCCACATGAAGAGAACTGCAGTTACCTTCTGGTTTTTAAGCTGCTGAAGGAAAGGCTTGCCCCAAAGAGAAATGCAATTCTCACCTTTTTGGGTCAACGATCTTGTAGAGTTTTCCACTGTGAGGCTGTGTCATGCTTTTACTGCTCGATAATATGTAAATCTCACCTGTAAGGGAAACCAGTGCAATAAATTAGTTCTCCTTTCCTAAGATGTCAAATAAATGACTTTTGTGATCTAGTTGTATTTGCCAAATGAAATTTTAAAAACTTCAGAAGAAACACTGAAATATACAACAGAATCATTTGCTATTTGAAAATTTTTGTAAGAACTTTCCCCAAACTGATGCTAAAATGTGAAAAATATTCTATCATGAGAGTTTTTTCTTTCATATAGTATAGAATTGGTTAAAAAAATTAAATTTGTGAGGAAGGGAGAAGAGGGGGATCAGTCTGCTCATGTAATATCTTAGCCCCTTAATTCTGCAATGCTGGGAATAAAAGCAAGTATTTTATACATTGTGTCATAGTGAGTGACACAGTTCACAGCATGGACAGTAAGGACTTTTGCCCCTTCCAACAACACATTCTCTTCTCAGTTCTTCTTACGAGTCTCATGAGGTGTAGCTGAGAGCAGTGTAGACAGCTGTGGCAAAGGACAGATAGCCTTCTTTTTAAACATTTACTAGAATTATGAATACTTCAGCAGGAATTACTGATAAGCTTTATAATTTAAGAAAAATTCTTTTAGTATTTACCTAATTCATCTTCTCCAAATCCCAAGACAGGGCCTGAAAAGAAACCTCTACATGAGCCAGTGTTGCCAAGACAGAGGGGTTTCTCTTGCCACTGTTTGGTTGCAGGACTCTGTTGCAGCGTTAAAAAATTTCTGCATTCAAAAACACAGAAAACAAATTGTTATATTACATTTTGAACAAAGAGTTTCCATTGTCCAGATAAATAAATAAACACTTGCTGCAAGTAGCTTCATAGATACATCTCTGCAGTTCCTTGTTTTATGATGTTCTGTACTTTTTTCCAAGGAATAGGTATGTTCTGTATATCACCATTCATCAGAATGCTGTGCTATTTTATTCCCAAATCTAGAATCTAATCTGCATTACCATGCTGCCAAACTGGCAAAGTGACACAATATACAAGACTGTTGGTGTGGCTTTCTACAGGCAGCTGAGTGACTAAATACACTTTACACTTTAAGCATTTTTGTTTAAGAGTGAGTTGTACAAAACCTACCCATTGCGGTCTCCAAACACGTAACTTCCATAGAGCCTCTCCGACTGGCAGCCCCGATACACAAATCCACCAACCAGGGATCCACTACTAAACGGTTTGAATTCTAGAAGTGAGGGCTCACTCTCTGAAAAGGAACTACCATAGCATTAGATCACACGCATTTTCACGTTGATGCACATTTCTGAAAATGTTACTGCTTCAAGAAAAGAGATTAATTCCATTTAAAGATTCCTCAGAATTCAAGATGTGTTGCCAGAAATGAGATGTTAAAAAAAATCAGAAAATTACAGCAAAGTCCGTTTGTGAAACAATCCGTTAGAGATTTCAAAAGGAGAGGCTATAATTGTTTTCTTCCATGTGCACAAGCTGGGAGAATAAAACTACATAAAGATTAGGCTGGACTTCCATTGCAGTCATGTGATTTAATTTCTACATGTCGGTACAGTCTGCAGAATGGACCTCCTGAACTTCAGGAATAAAATAACCCCTGTTCACTGTAGAGTCCAGTATCTAAGAGCAGGAATTCCAGTGATTTTCAGTAGAACTTGTTTTGAAAGCTTTTCAATGGTTTGAGAAACTTTCCAAATCACAGTCTTAAATATGGTATGTGTGTTACATCCCATAAAACACCACTCTTACTGGCTGTAGCTTCCCCTGGTAATTTATTTCATGCTGCTGTAGTAGTTGCAATTCCTAACTTTTTTTCCCCCTTTTCTATTTCACAAAACCACAGAGTTTAGCCCTATCAAATAATACTTCAAGGAAGTTTCAGTGTACATGTTCCTATTCATGCAATCAAATACTGCTTAGGTTACAAGTAGGCTCCATTTGACATGCTAGCTGCATAATTTTTTAAAAAGCCATAGTCAATAGACCATTTTTTAATAGGATATTTTTTTTGGTCAGAGGGCTATCTGCAAGCCTTTGATAAATGCATTTCCCAGACTGTTCTACATGAGTTAGAGCTGAAATTTTATGGGGGAGAAAAGGATGGTGAACGTTTTTTATTGAAGCCATTGACCCACAGCCTAGTATTAATATTGGCAAGCTGCTCTGGATAGACACAATATTGCTTAGTTTACACTCTGCAGTAAGGATGCAGTCAAAATTCCATTGGAGCAGTGGTTAACCAAATATTATTCTTTGGTTTGGCTTTTCTAAAACGGACACAGAAAATACATGCAATAACCGAAGCAGTACAATTGCATTAGGCTATTGTGTACTGTTGTGCCAGCCAGCACAGCTGCTTTGCTTTTAAGGGAAGTGCAGGTGGGAGAACCTAGGGATGTGAATTAGAAAGGGAAATGCTACATTCCAGGAGACAGGCAAGCTCTCGATGCCTTTACACACCGTTGGCATTTATCACATGTTACCATCAGGAATTTACAAGCTGCTAAATGGGCAGTCAAGGCAGGTGATAGCTCAGAGGAAGGGTCACCTGGCTTGCCTGAACTAGCAAGAGATCTTGGTGAGCATCAGGGTTAAACATCAAACTGAAATTGTGACTGACAACCATACTGATTCAGAGACAACATGAAGCCCTTTAATATTTTAAAGTCCCTAATTGAGTATATTTATCTTCTTGTAATCTAATCTAAACTAGTCATTTATTATGAAGTAGTAGCGTAGTGCCTTTTTCTAAGTTTTTTATTTTTAGTAACATTTAAACAGAGCTCAGTCATTTCCCTGTTTGGTTGTGGTCTGTTGTTGTCTATCTCACTTTTTCCATTATAAGAGGCACATTACATGAGGTTTCCATTCTCTGTCTTAAAAGGTTATTTGTGAAAGACTAAGAATACATTTTCGTCATTTCCTGATATTCCAAAATATTCTCTGTATGAGCTAAAATATACAGCAACAGCGAGATCTTTGACAGACCAGCAACTGTCAAATTTGTTAAATCTTATTTACATGATATTCTACACCAACAAGAACAAGGTTGAGTCATTTCAGTTTGATTTTGTCCTGCAGCTTTTATCTGCTTCTACATTGAAGTTTTCTCTTGAAAAGATAGAACGTTTCACTTCTCTCGCTGATAAGTTATCTATCCTATGTATGGTGTACGTTTCCTATCATGGCTATACAGTCCTTTATGTGTTCTCTTCTGCTCTCTATTTATTATTCCATGGACATAGAAACCGACTGTTGCCAGCAGCTTTACCCTGGATAGAACTTACCATAGTCTTTACCCTTTATTATTTGTAAGATTCTTGCTGAAGATCTGTTCTTTCCATTTGAATCTGAGCAAAGTATAGTCAAATTGATGTTTACATCTGTTGGGTGCCGGTCCACAACACAACTGTAAAACAACAAAAAAAGAGAAAATCCATGAGAAAGGTGAATTCATAACATACAATTATCAATATGAAGCATTACATTTTAAAGTATTGTTGTTTCTTTGTGGTACCTACTCATTTGAGGGACCTATATCATGCTGAGCCAAAATACCTGAGAAATGTGTTAGATTTATATACAAGAGATAATACAGCTTTCCCATTCCTACACCATTTCTATGTAATGTGAAGTAAAACTATTTTTCCCTAGTGATAAAATGTAGTCTGCTCTATAGCACCTGAAAAGAATAGTGCCTTGACCAAGCTAAATGAACTTATATGGTGTAGGAATTTTGGACTGTTCAAAAGTCCAAGAATCAATTCCTTATCTGAACAACTTGACTTTCTGATTTTTTTCAAACCATGACTTTAAATGTCACTTCAGTAATACCACCCACCTAATTTGCTGAATTATGTGTTGTTTAGTTAAAGCATTGTTCTTCTCCTTGCTATTGTTTAGATATCACCAGATGTTCTCATTTGTTTTCTACGTGCCTTTTTTTCCCCAGTCAAGATTCCCATCTCAGCTGTACTTTACCAACTCTCTGCTTTAAGCTCTTTTCTTTCACAAAGGTAGTAATTTTATTGTTTATTAAAACTAAAAATGCTGTACTTCGTTTCTGTCATTTTGGTCTTGACTTGTAGTAGTTGTGCATGCTCTTCTCTTTCCCCTTTGCCAATGTACATTTGTTTTTAACAGTGACATATGTGTGGAGGTGGAGGAGTGGCAGATTCAAAAAGTTCACGAGTGCTTTTATTATTGAAATATTGCTGCCTGACTGTATAAAAAAAGTCTGGTTGAAAATAGTGTCTGCTCTAGAGTAATTTCAGTTTAATTGGAACTTACTTACCGGCCTGGATTGTGGAGTCCATGTGCAAAAATCTCAGGAGGTTGGTTTGTGCTGTTGAAGTGTGGGTTGCTCCGTGGGATGGAATAAGGGACATTGCACAGGTCAGTATTGACGTCGAGGCGCAATACAGAACCTGTAAAATCACTGAGAGAGTTGGAGGGTAAAATAATTGGGTTTTTAAAAGTATTTTACTGGTAGGTTTAATCCAGATAATACTAGAGTGAACCAGCAAAATAAACGACCCACTTTACTGATTGAACACATAGAGATTGATTTCGTGGTGCATGCAAGTCCAAAGAAGAGTAGCAGAGCCTATCCAAGGTTCAGTTTGGCAAATACCTTGCCTTGTTAAGTGCAGACTAAAACACCTCTGACCATGTTGTTGGGAAGCAACTTGATCAATAAGAACAACTTTCCAAACATCAAAATGGTTTATGGCTTCGAATATAAGGCTACTAACTCTTTTATACTGTGTGCCATCTAGAGTAACTATGGATATTATCACTTTGTAATTACATCATGCTTTTTGATCACACTTTGGATCCTACTCTTGAGTTCAATGATTTCTAGTCACAGTACAATCCGAAGACTAATTATATAGAAAGAAAGTGAGAAAAAAATTTTGTTGTTTGAATGGAGATGTTGATACTTTTTTGTAAGGATTCGGAACTTTCTTCTTATATGAAGCAAGAGAAACTAAAATGTTTTAACTTACATTTATGATTGTGATGGAGGAAAGAAGTAGAAGAGCGCGAAAACTCTTTTCATAAACATGAAAACATGTGATGTTTAAATTCATTCCTTTCTGTCTTTCTTCATCATTAATCTGCTTCAGTCTCCGCTTGTTTTACATTAATTTAAAACCCAGTATTACAATTGCCCTCTGGTCTGGGTTTTGAGTATATCCTTACACTTTAAAAATACTTAAAAACCACAGGAGCACCTGCAATTCTGCTGAGCCACAGAAGCCTTTAAGTACAATAATAGAAGTCTATCCACCTGTAGTTTTTGTACCTTAAACCATCCATCTCCTCCATGTCATCTAGAGTGATCATGCCATCTCCAAGAAAAATGTATAGGAAACCATCTGGGCCAAAGAGCAGCTGTCCTCCTAGATGTTTTCGATGTAGTTCTGCGACTTCTAAAAACACTCTTGCTGTCCTCATGTCAACTTGGTGTGGATTTTTCCTGCAAGTTAAAGATATGAACACAGTTTTCACATTTCACTATCATTGTTCTTCTGTCTAAAAATATACTTGACTCATTCAAATCATACTTTGGGATGTGGATGTTGTAACTTGATGGAAAAATGCCTAACAGTTATTTCTGAGAAATTTCAATCTTTTAGCATTCACAAACAATTATTTTGCTGCCTATACACAATAAGTAGGAAGTAATTATAATTTAAAAATGACAGAATAACTGAAAAAAAAGTCTTAAAACGAAAAAACCAGTGTGCTTACTGTCATTCCAAAACCAAAGTTTGAAATAAAATCCACACTAGTTTTTCTGCAGGTGCCTAAGTTCATACATTGTAAACCTCGTATTCATTTTAGAAATCAGAAATACTACCATGAGGAGTTTGCTGAGAAATACAGAGTTTGTGAATTTTAGACTTCTACTGATACCTGGATACTGTGTACTCTACGACCCTAAGGATGTGGTCATGAGGTCCAATAGCCCACCGTTCTTGGTTGGTGGTATAAGACACATACAGCTTTCCATTTTTCTTGTAATTGGGATGGAATGCAAGGCTTAACAGTCCTCTTTCATCTCCTCCCTGCAGTCAAATGAAAAACACAAAGAATTGTGAAGTTAATTATGTTCTTTATTGTGTTTCAGCTGGAACCCAAAAAAAAAAGTTTCTTTCTTGTGGATAATCTTTGCCCAAACTCTTTTATTTCTTTCCTGACTACTGCACAAAAAGGATTATAAAACATTTCACTTTGGGGAAGTCTTTAAGAGTTAGAACAAGACAATTGCCTTATGTAGTTATCTGTGCACAAGTCTGTTACGCCACTTTTGTGGAGTGATTTGTGTATGTAATCTTCAGGAAGCCATGAAGACAAGTTTAAGTGCTGTGAAGGATTCTTTGCTGGGTTACTAGGTTGCTTGTAATTCATAGAAGATGAATAAAAAGGTCTATAATCAGCAGTCACTTCTAATCCAAGTATCCAAAACCTAAAACATAGTGCTGGCTGCCAACTCCCACTGTCTTGGCAATATGTTTAGAAAACAGTTAAATTGCTTGTGTAATATGTAAACCTTTGTTTTACCCTGGTGGCAGCAACATCAGTTGTCACAACTATGGTGGTCTGTTCATCATAGCTGGTGTACTGTAGGTAATAAGCAGCCTTGGTCTGTGTGCAGAGAAACCATAGTTTTACATGTGGTCCCTCACTGGAAAGGTTTTTTGTTATTTTTTTAAAATAAAAATAGAAAAATCTCAGAACAACTTTCTTTTGTTATTATGTTTGCCATGAAGATTAGTACAGTTATATGTTAAGCATCCAATCCATGTAATGTACTGTGACAATGCAAATACCCTGGGAACTTAAATAGAAGGCAATTTTCTTTTTGGCTTCTAAAAAGCTTCTAAAAATGTACGTACTATTACTATGCCTAAAACTGTATTTGTATAAATGAAGAATAAAACTTAGATTCATTTATTGCTCTTGAGGCAATACAGGGAGCAAAGCTGAGGCACAGAAATAAACACAACACACAGATAACAATTCAAATTCAATTCATATCCGTGATTATTCACAAGCTGATAGTTGTTTTGGAGTTTAGCTCAGGGCTTGCCAGCACTTCAAAACTAGAACCAGTGACTCTGTTGTAGATTCAAGTGCTCCAGTTCCGCACCCGTAAGGAGACGTTTTGCAACTCGAACCACACCCAAGATAACTAATTATGAAATTTTAAATTATAAGAGAGAACGAAGCTTTTAAAATGTATTTGCACTTCAGAGTGATGGATGGGCCTGTCTTCCTGTTGAAAGTCATCCCACAAAGGGCCTAATTGGAAAAGTGCACAGCTTTAATTTATTTTAATTCAACGTGATTGCCGTACTTCCTTTTTAATCACAACCACCAAAGAGAAACCTGAGTCAGAAACGGAGATGTAAATAGGTCAAGAGATTTCCATACAAACAGATTTGTACAATGAACTCTGGATCCTGCTAATTTAGAGGCAAACAAAATTTGCTAGTTTGTTTGCTAGAAAAATTTCGTTTCAGGGGGTTATCAGAGAGGTTAGTTTTGAAAGTCTAGTTAGAGCTGCCAAATCAGTTGCAGTCATCATGGATGAAGGGACTGGCAATCCAGCTCTTTCTCCCTTATGAGCCAAAAATAATTCTGCAGCTGAGTCTGAACTGATTGTAGATATTATTGTTTGAGTTTCTAAGAGTTTTGACCAAGTTGCTCTGATAAAGTCTGAAGCAAAGGGAGGCAAATCAGTTGCTTTGGGAACAGGAAGGCATATTTCAAAGATTCCTGATGAATGATTCTATCTGTTGTGCCCAGACAAAGACAGTTCTATTTCTTCTCCTGAGAGATGAGTTCAACTCATTTAAGGGCCCAGGAATGTCAATGAGTCACACTAGGTCTGCCATGCAAGGTGAGTTATTGAAAGTATTAGTAAGAAAAGATCTTTTTGTTACTAAGCTGAAGATTTTATTTAGTGCTTGATGCCATGGCAGCCGTCTCAGCGTGAAAGCGAAGTTGTTGAAAGCGTAAACAGGTGAAAATTAAATTAAGAGCTTTTAATGAAGTACACATGAAGCAAGAATTTGAAAAATGGATGAAACATGGGACCTGCAAGGTAGTAACTATGGCAAGTTGCACTCGCAGGACTTCTACTCATTGCTGTCTTGCACAATTCTGTTAGACTGCAATATATCTCTTTGTTTGTACATTGTTTCTGTTGCTTCTTGAAAAGTCACGCTGCTGTTTTTCAAAGTCGGATAGACATTTTGTTCTAAAAAGTCTATTTACTCATGCAGTTAATAAAAACTTTGTGAATATCCCCCCAAGATACTGAAATCAGTGCAGCATCAAGCCATTAGTTGGCTCACGTTCAACTAGATATCCAGATGAGTTTTTCCATATTTAGTTTTCCTGGTTTTAGAAACTGATGGTTCATGTGCATTTTCAACTTTATCACTAACTGGCAAACCTATTCTTTCCAACCAAATCACTGCCACAACTTCCATAGCTTTTGAAATGCCCTCTGTGTGCCAGAAAATATATCGTTTTCTGTAGTGTTGTCTCATATGCTGTGTGGTAAATGGAGAGATATCCAGCAAAATCCCTTAGGAGTAGTCATTTTAGTACTATCAAACCAAAATATTATGTACAAAATTTCTGACTTTCTCTATAGAATATTCTTCACTTTTATTTTTTTTTATCAATGGACTTTTGATGTGAAACCAGCATCCCAGACTTTACAGTCTTTCCTGGGGATACCATGTGTCAAATATCTGTATCTTTCTCTTGGCAGGTTAAAAAGTTATTGACATCCTTTTTTTGAAAGTTTCCCTTTAGATGAAACCAGCACCAACAAGCTGTAGATGATAAAGCAGCTTGTATGAGATTCTGCACTGCATTATTTGATAGAATAACCATTAATGTTTGTCAGTTGTATAAGGAAGGGCAAAAAGAATGAGACAAATCTTTGTACTCCATTGGAATATCTGTTGAAAACAAAGAATGATGGTTGGCTGAAATGCGTATTAATTATTTAAACTTACTGTGGACTGGGGCCAATGTGAAATTTGTGTCGTAACTAAATCTGGCAGCTCCCACTTTCCATGTCTGCCTGTGCTGCTCTGTAGCTTGAACGCTCCCCTCTCCTGTTCGTGGCAGTGACACCTTCTGCACTAATACTACACTTCTTCCAAAACTGATTTCCTTGGGCCAGGAACCTTGGACCTTTAAACCCTAGTTTGGTCTAGTTTAAGATCACAGCCATGAAAATAATTTAAGATGAGTTCTAAAAAGTCACTACAAAGCCAAGTTAACATTATAACAAAGTGTTTCTACATTTTTGATTTTTAAATGGCTGTTTCTTTTTGCATTGTAATTTCTGATATATTTACACTTGTAAAAATGTTAAACAAGTGCTCAACATGATCCACTTCGTATTTTGACTCACACTAAGAGAAGGCCCTTGCATTGTGAATATTGCATGTGAAGCATGTGACTACTGGATTTTTATAGAATGGTGCTATTTTCATGTAACCACTCCTTAGAAGTGGGCTCTGCTTCCAATTTGTGTGCTTTCAAATGTACTCTGGTATATCTCTGATATTATAGACAGAAGTTTTATTATATTATTAAGGTATTATACTTCTTCTATAATACAGAAACATATGCTGCACTTATTTTTAAGACATGCTGCCATTTAATTATGTCAATATATGTGTTATTACATATAGTAAATACAGAGAAATATATAAAGGAATGCTTTAACTGGTACTTTAAACTATTTAATTTAAAATAGATCATATTATAAGTATGACCCTTAATTACATATCCTTAGTAGTAATTAATGCTAGTAAGCAAAACCAGACATGACCATTTATTTCCATTACTCCGTGTGGCTTAATAGTAAACAATGTAGGTAGCATATTCCAAGTTTTCCTTTAAAATTGATTTAAAAATGCACTCTTTATATAATACGTATAAAATAATGGTATTTATACTTAACAGTACTATTATAGTGTATGTATATATATGGTACATATGGTATAGAATGATATTTATACTTGACTTTTTTGTCTGGACAAACTCACTCTCATGTTGGAATAGAGTAACAACCTTTTTTAAAACGCATTGTGCTTAAATTATGCAAATTCAACACTGACTTAATATTTTAACTCTAATGTCTTTATTTAATTTGTTTTCATCTATTATTATAGTGCAAATGCTGGGTGAGTTGTTGAAGTAATATAGTCACCTTTAATTTAGTTTATTTCCTATGTAATAAATAGCATAACCAATATGCCTTACCAAGTCTTTGATCTTAAGGAGTTTTATTTGTAAAAAACATGGGTGAAAGGGTGTAAAATCTCTTATCAGGCAGCACCATCTGAACTCTTCCGAAAGAGATTCAGGAGGGCTGAAGATCAGAGTCAGGTATTCTTCTCAGTGGGAAGTGTTTGCTTAATAGCCGTGTTTTGGAAATCTGGCCCCAGCACAGGATAGAAACGTGACTCCAGCAGAAGCAGGAGCCTGCCAAGGTCTGCTGCAGGGGTACACCCTGCCCTTCGAGCTGCACCACCTATTCTGAGCTCCATGAGAGAGAATTGCCCCTGACTGGTGGAAATACAGCAAATATGGAATGAAAGGAGCAGAAGTTGTCTGGAGCTGCAGGCAGGCTGCAGGAGCAGAGCTCCTATTAGACCTCTTGGGTGTTGAGGACTCGAGTGCTTTGCTATCTGTGGGGCCTGAGGCCTCTGGCAAGGGAAGGATTTGTAACATAAGACATTTACCTTAGGGGAAAATAATTACACTGATGTCATGGCTCAGTATGGTCTACATACTAGACCCTATCTCCAAAGTATTTCCTTTTTTCCTCTTGTGTTGCAGAGCTTCACTTTTTTCCTTGTTTATAAAGGGCTTTGCAGTTATCTAAGGATTTTTTAAAAACATTTTCATTATTTTTGACTGATTTCAACAAATGCACTATTTTAATACTTGACTTTAAAATAACTTTAGGTACAGGAATGCTTGACAATTAAATTTATACATGAGAAATACTTAAAGGGCTGTACTCTGACTTGGAATTTAAGCACAAAACCTACTGAAGTTAGAGATGCTTTTTATTCATTTAGGTGCAGGGCAAGATTTAGCTGAAAATGACCAAAGTGCATCCATCACAAAGTTTTCTGTTCTGATGTTTGATAGCACTAGAACTTACACCCTAATTTTTTTTTCTTATTTCTGTTGCAGCAAAGACAAAATTCTGACATGGGGAGATCATTTTTTTTCTTTTCCTTACCTTCACAGTCCTTTGAAGATACCAGTCACTAAATGCAGGACCTTTCACTTCTAGTCCTAGTCCTCTGTACTTATTTTTTTAATTGCTCAACTCCAGATTTTGCTGTTCTGCTGGGCAAGTCTTTAGTTTAATCCAAATGACAATCCTCGTCCCCTGATAATACAATTCTTTCTTCCCGTCCTCCTAAAGAAAGTACATGAAACTTATAAATGCAGATGCCAGCCCAACACAAACCCACAGCTTGCCTCCTTCACACTCTTCTGATACAAGAGGAATCCTGCTTTCGCAACTCTCCCAATTATTGGTTGGGAGCAGCTGAAGGCTTTGAGACTGCCCAGAGCCAGCCAATAATTGAGAGGGTCTGGGCAGAGTGACATACGGCTGTGAGAGTGCTTGCAAGGAGGTGGCCATGAGCCCATGTGAGGTCTGCATCTGGACTGAGAAACTTTATGTACTGCACTGCTTTAGGAGAATTGGAATAACAGAAGACAGTGGAAATCAGTCCCGGAAGAGGGAGATTCAAATAAAGACCAGATGATTATTGCATTCAGTAAAGCTGGCTCAGGAAGGTGTGAATTACACACTTTCCTGCACCACAGAGGCCTCTTGAGCTGTAAGCAGCATTTATCCTCTGGGAACACAGGTGGTGATTCCACCTCTGTCCCCAGCTGGATTTATTTTCAAGGAAGCTTTACATTCCACCAGCAACTCAGTGAGTGGTTCACCAGTGGAGGCCACTATGGGAAGGTAAAAAATAAGCATGCTCCTTCTCAGTTCCCTGGCATGCCTCCACTTTCTGGTCTTTTATTTATTTATTTGGCATATCTGCTCTCCTACACTTTTCCTCTTCAGCATTCTTCCACTACAGACTGTCTTTCCCTGACAGGTTTTCTGCTGCATTGGTTTGAGGTCTATTGTGTTGCAGAATTAGCCTTCCAGGAAAGCGAGAGAGCTTCCTTCCAGTGAATGAGAATGCAGTAAGTGTTCAGAAATTTACTGACCATGAAAATCCTTCATTAATAGGGGAGAATAGACTTGATGACCTTTTGTATTTTTTCTCCTCCTTTCTGTTGCTCTGAAGCTTTACCCACCTTTCCACGCCACTTCTGTGATAAAGGCAAATTTTACAACTCTTTTTTGGTGGGCAGTCCAATAAAATTGGCTCAGATGATACCGTACAGAGAACAGACTACGTTCCATTAACACTCACAAATACATGACATGATGACAAGACACGAATAATCCTTTTTCCCAGTCACCAAAATGGTGGCTTTACCTCTTCTAATCAAGAATGACTTTTTAAAACTTACACCCTATTTTGATGCTATCTGACTTCATTTCTCTGTAAATACACAAATGATACAAATTAATCTTATTAGTGATCTGCTGTTCTACCAGTGCTCTAATTTAACTATGGTCCTTTCAGCCATCTGTTCTGGTTTTCTCATGCTCTCATTCCTTCACTATATATATAAAACTTATCTTTACTTTTCAGTAGGACATTCAATAGAATTTTTCATTTTGTTTAAAATACAGATTAATGGCAGAGAGTTGTCAAAAGACTCTAACAATTATAATTCAATACATAAGTTGCCTTTTTTATGGCGTGATGTTTCAGCCAATCACTGCTGTCACTTATGTCCTTCCTAAGGATAAAAATATGCTATGGAAAAACAAAAATCCTACTATCATGCAAAGATCTTCTTGAGCTGCTAATTTTAATAAATGTCGACAAAAAAGTCTACAGCACTTCAAAATGAGCTGTAAGACTTATTTCCTTTTCTGCTGAGAGAGGGAAAGAAAGGGGATGAATGGTGACACAGAGTAAATTTGACAGTGCTTATGTAAAATGAACGAACCTACAACAAATTCTATACTCCGATAATCAAAAACAAATTCATGCTGTTTTACCGTGACCACTTTATATGGAAATTTAGGGATATAATTCAGAACAGAATAACAGCAATTATCATACTCTCTGCATTAAATTAAAACCAGAAATGTTGATCTGTCTAATTGTAGCCATTAAAAAATAACTAGTTTCAAAAAAGAGGGATGCAAATGGAAAGATGCCATGATGACATTACTCTTACAATTCTGCCTTTCTCCTTTGGCTCTCAGTGCTAAACTGTCACTTATTAGAGCAGATACTTGCTTTTTCTGGTTGCAAAAGTAATGGTACATTCACATGAGCTATGTATTTAAATATTGTCGGGCTGGGGGAGAAAACAGAAAACCACAGCCAGCTTGAAGGAAAAAAGCTACGTATTTCCACTTAGATTGGTCTCCATGTCCTTACTGTTGTCTGCATGCTAATGGATATTACAACTTGCTCAGCAAGTGACAAAAGTTACTAGCAGTCTGCATCTTGCAAAAGAAATGGTTAAAAAAAAAATTTAAAAGCACCCCTTCTACAGGATACATTTTGCCAGAGGGTAATAAAGTGCCAGAGGAACTTTATTCAGTCCACACCAATTCTGTTTCTTTGCCAAGTATTACTATGGTAATCGTTCATGTTTGCAACATAACCTGGATTAAACTGTGGCCTTTATGAGCTCTGTCACTGTTTTGAGAGAAGAGTGAGTTCCATGGCTTATCAAAATGATGCTCATCTTTGCTGTAAAATATAAAGGTAATCTTCTTCACTGAACGTTATTTCTTAAGCAAATTTCTGGCTTTAGTCACTGAGGCTCTGACGGTACTTATCAAAGGCTCTAAAGTGATTTCTGCAAGATATTTCAAATCTCCTTTTCTTCTTATTGTAATAAACTGGAAAATTGCATTATTTGAATGGTTTTTAGTAGTGGAGTGGGAGACAATTTGAAGGATAGAAATTCAAGTTGCATAAAAACACAGGAGAAAGGAAAGATATAAAAGGTTTACTGCAATTAATGCTTCTATTCCACCTATGATCTTGTCTGAGATTCTCTCCTGAGGGCTGAGACCCCACATAGAACTTGAGGCTTTGCCTGCAGGCCCCGAAAGATGGGAACATGTCACTATTTTTCAGCTGCCAAAAAATGTGTGCGCAAATCCTCACGATAAAGCAAATGCTATTCTGCTCTCTAATATCCGAAGAACTTTCAGACTCTGAAATCTGGATGCATGGAGGGGCATATTTCAGCCTATATTTAGCATCAGCATTCAGCATAGTTTTGATAATAACGTGTCATATCTTCAAAGCAAATGCTGGTTGCATGTGTTGCTGGTTTTCTCAGTAACAGGCAAAGTCAGACTTTGTATTTAGAAGCTCTGTAAGTGTTCTTCAGCATTTTACCAGTAGACATACAACAGAGCTACTGGATGAAGGCTGGCCCACTCTGTTATGTCTTCTTACTCCACTACTGAAATTGTTTATACCTACGTTCTTTGGCCACTCAGCTGTTCCAAGAAGTAAACAGTCATGTCTTATTGGCACAAATGCAAACAGAAAACCCATTTAGATGTCCAGCATCTGCTACTTAGTTTTAAGGTTCCACACGTGAATGTGAGCATTGGAACTGTATTTGTTATCTGAAATCAAACTCCTTGAAATATAAGGACTGCACTTTTTGGAGTCCTGATACAAACACAGCTAGAAATAATCCAAAAAAGGCCATGACTGCATTTTTTCAACAAAAATCATTCATGTGCACCGTGTTTGTACCTGGGTCAGAAACACATTTAAGAATTGAACCCTCACATTTCTGAAAAGGCACTGAATGGGAGCAGAGAAGGAAAAAAGCATTTGAATTCTCTGATACTGCCCAAGGATTTTTCTCACTGGTTCTCTGCCAATCCCATCAGCCTCTCGATGCCCCAGGAGCTGTGCAGAAAGGCCAGCGAGCAACTTATCTGCACTACTGCAGTTAAGCTTGGCTTTAAATACTGCGTTAAGCAATTAAATTATTTTAGTTCTTTCAGTAAGTCTTTAAAAATATATGTAATTTGCCAGCTACCTGAAAACAAGGAGTAAATAGATCCAGAGATATCCAGATTTTTCCACAGACATTTTGCGAACACCTGAGGAAGCTAAAATAATCAAGTGCTTTTTGAGGATCCCCTCATATAGGTCTTGTCTTTACCTCTCAACTAAAATAGTGAAAAAAATATTAATATTTTGGAGAGAGATGTGAATATTTTTATGAAATGTGCCAAGTGGAAAAACCAGGGTGGTGGAGGATATACAGTTTGCTCTCCATGACTAGGATCTGTATATAAGAGGAGAATGATGGCAATCCACAGCCGTGTTGACAATTCAGACATACAGGAAATACCCTTGTAGGAAACTAATACCATCTGGGTTTGGCCCAAGATGTGTAAATGAGAAATATGTTTCTTGTTGAGAATGCAAAGATAGTTTTGGACATTGCAAAGAAGGAATGTGTTAAGCATGCACAGTTATAAAAATGAAATAGGGTGAGGCACTGCATGCATATGGAATAATTGGAGGAATATGTTTGTGTGCGTCAATAGCTGATGCAGACACAGAACTTCAGAACTCATTTGTCCTATGACAACCAATAAATTACTATGAAAAATGTCTTCAGTACAAATGGCTGGAAGCTCTCTGAATACAGACAGCATTGGAAAATGCTGATTTGTCCAAGCTCTGCTTTCCTGATTGAAAGGGAGGTTTGCTTGTGACACATGTTGTGTTTGGGGGGCAGAAAGTGAAATAGTTTTGAAATTCTTGAAACATCCAGTTCTAATACATGTAAAAGTGGGAACTTTGATTATTTCAGTGAGTTGTTTTCAGTTTAGAAATTAGTTTTAGTTAAAAGAATGTCAACACTGAAATGAAATATTTCATCTGACCCTTTCTGAGAACCTTTCAGTCCACACTTGGTGAGAGTATGTTTTCAAAATCTCAGAATATTCTCACTTCTCTCTATCCTGTTCTTGCATTAACTGTCTGAGATTTTAGTGTCTGTTCTTGGCATAGGGAGGCTCTCTGGTTTCTAACGAAGCCATTGCCAGCATTCTGAGGTTCCTAAGACTCACTGCCTGCGGGATGGATTTTTGCCTCTCCCTTGACACCCTCATCTACTTGTGAAAGCCCCAGCAGTGCTGATTTTTCTGTTATTTGTGAGGATAATGAATGCCTTGCATGGATAGGAAAAAGTTCCAGGCTCTCTTTTTGGTGCACATTTGCCTTCTTCTCCAGACTAGCCTTGAGTAATATCATCCTTCCTCTAAGTTCAGGCTCTAAATGCTCTTTTTAAAGAAAATTATTGAGAAAATAAAAGGTTTGCTAGTCTTTCATGTCTGTCAAGATTCTGGATTAACCCTGTTCCAGGCTCAAACACACTCATTATACAAATTACCTGTTCCTTAACTGAGCAATGCTCATATGATGACAGTAAAGTGGCTTTTATTGTATCTTGGTCTTCATTTGGTTTTCAGCAGATTTTTGACACATCTGATTTCTCACTGTTAAACCCTCCTGGAGATATTTATTTAGCATGTATTAATTGTTTTAGTGCTTATCCAAAAGTCAGAATGCAAAAAAAATATCATTCTTGTATTTTCCATTCTTTTTTAGCACGCATTGAACCTGCATAGCACCTGAGGGCTCTGGACAAGATGACCAAAATCTCTTGAACCAGACATTGTTAAGACGCTAAAGGCACACTGTCGGGTATCTTTGATTGATGGGTTACATTCAGGTTGACATGGGCTGTCTGGAGAGGCAGTGAGGCTGGAGGCATGAACAGCAGCCTTTTACAGAGCCCACTGCCACTGCAAGTGTGAGCAGATCAGCAGGGCTGAGTTCTCTGCTTGTTAGCTAGTAGCCTGTGGATGTAGGACTTGATGGTCAATCCATCCATTGTTCCTTGAAAATGAATCATTAGGACCCCTTTCAGCTTCATTATAGAATTGTGCTATATTAGTTCACAGAATCCTGGTTTGGGTTGGAAGGGACCTTGAAGATCATCTCGTCCCAATGCCCTTGCCATTCCCAGGGACACCTCCCACCAGACCAGGTTGCTCAAAGCCCCATCCAGCCTGGCCTTGAACACTTCCAGGGAAGGGGCATTCACAGCTTCTCTGGCCAGCCTGTGCCAGTGCTTCACCACTCTCACAGTAAAGAATTTCTTCCAAATATCCAACCTAAAGCTGCCCTCATCCTTTGCTAGGCTGGACACACAAAGCACTGCTTTCACTTGCATCCCCTGTGGAACGTGCACATCTGCCTTGCACATCTGCCTCTTGGGAGGATTTATGACTGTGCAGAGCTTGGATTTTCCAAGCTGTTTATGCTTAGGTGTTACGCACATACTCACTACATACACTTGCATCCAGCATTTAGGTGAACACAGTTTTCCTTGGCCTTGTAGATTAAATTCTCATCAAATGTAATCGTTTTTGTAGCCCCGAAAGTGGAACATGAGTGGGTATAAACAGTGCACACATACTTGATTTGCATATCTTAAAGCTTAAATAAATGGTCTTTGAACTATCTAGAATAATTTATTTTATAGGAAAGAATAAACTAATGTTGTTATGCCTACAATATTCAATTTCACTGTTGGGGAAAAAGGGTTTTGAAAACTGTTCACTTCACATATGTGCCTGTGTATTTTTAAAGAACTCATTAAATTATGGTTGTACTATGTATTTTAAATATTGACATTTCTGAGTGGGGTTTAATTTTTATTCTGCCAAGTGTTGTAAATTCCTGTTTTGGATTCTGAGGATTTCAGTGGAGGTGGAAAACCACTAATAATTTCTTCTTGTTCACGCAACTTATATTCACTTGCATGTTTTAACTTGAGGCAGACCTTTCCTATTGATGCTGATAACACTGTTCTGAGTGCAAACCAAACTCTTTTGGAGTTGGAAAGAGCAAAATTTCCTCAAAGTAACGGCAATGATCATTACCTTAATATAAAATTTTGTTTCATAAGGCCCTAATTCAGCAAGTATTTAGGCACATGCCCAAACTCCACTGATTTTTTTTTTCTAGTACAAAACAGGATAACATGAGGCTGCCAATTCTCTCCACTTCAGCGTTTACTTGACTTTTGGTGTCAGTAGATGAGATCTGATACAATGGTGATGAGGGGATTTATCAATCAAAAATATTTCTCATTGAGGAGGAAAAAAAATACTGGAAAAAATCGAGTATTTTTTCTCTTAATTAATCTTACCCTGAGATTTCATAAAGATTATTTTATGGTCTGTAGCTAACGTAGTGGTTATGCAGCTAAAGGCATTATCTTCACATCATTATAATGAAACATAACACTGGTATCCTTGACTTTATTAGCCAGGCTTCACTGGTATCTGACATTATATATTTCCTATTATAAATCTAAATAAGAACTTACATTGACCTGCATTAGACCAAACATGAAACAATTTACTAAGATTACAACTTTAGGAAAAAAAAGAAAAAAAAAGAAGAAGAAGAAGAAAAAAAAGTCTTTTAGACCACCAAGAAACAACCATAAATTTAAGGAAATATGAAGTTTCCACCATGTGACTTCCCCTGCAGAGTTATGCAACAGACTGCTGTTATTTAAAGGTCATACATAAAAAATTTATGGTACATTTTTTAAGAGATTTATGGTGTTTCTATTTATACAACTTATATGTCAACAATTTAAAGGTATAGTATACTAAAATAACAAATTAAACTCTAATCCCTTTGAATCCTTGATAAAATAGAATGCTTTAATGTAAGTCATATATAAAAGAGGTTTAATAAATGTATCAGTATTAACTGATGTGGTATGTGTGATGTAATGATTAGCTGTTTATTATCTATTACAGATCATTTGCTCATTTTTAACCTGAAAATCATTTGCAAATGGGGCTGGTTAGGGGAGCATTCCTTGGAGCACAGGCCCATTACATGGTGGCGTAGCTCTCTTTAGAATTGCTGTGCAAATCAGTCTCAGAACTAACTTTCCCTCTGTGTTGAGATTAAATGATACGACCTAGACCTCTTGTTTTGGGATAACTTTGAACCCAAATACACATCATTTATGGAAGACGTTGCTGGATTTTCTGGAAGTAAAAAATTGTAAGAGTATGTGATGGTGCCAAGCCTTAGTTATTTGCTGAACTTTATTTGCTTTGCACTGGAATGAAATGAGAGCAATTAGACACTTACTCAGCATTGCTGAGGCAAGAGGGTTACAAAAGACTGAGAGGGGGCAATTTCTCAAAAGCTTTACCAGTCGGACTTGAACTCAGCCACAGAAGTCACATTGTGAACCTTGCCTTTGCACACCTAATGTAGATATATTTACGTGGGAGCTGAGACTGAGAATGCATCACTTTATGCCAGAAGTCAGAGCCATATATGCAGGTCTGGCAGGGATTATTGATGCTAAATTCATCCCTGAATTTTGCATATTAAATTAATTCATGAATATGAAGGCTCCATTGGGGCACAGCATTTACGTACCCTAAAGTGTGTAAGCACTTTGACACCATAAATATTCATTTCTTATGAAAACAAGTCTTCAGAGATAAACAAAGGTCCTAATATGTATAACATCTATGAACATGCTCAACCATAAACACATTGATAAGACCATTGCTTTTGAGGTCAACCATAAACACTGTGCTAAAAGGGTGTTTTAGTGCTTATTCAGAAGTCTGAATTTGGAGAAAGGTACTAATATGGTCATGGAGATTTGTGGTGTTGTGGCCTAATCTTCTCCTCAGTAAAGAGCCTAAGAATGCAGTTTGGTGGTGCTAAGTTCCTAAAAGTAGGGAGGGGAATTCTCCACAGTTCTTTGGCTTGCTGTGCCACCCACCAGATTTTAGTAGTGGAGTCTCTACTGACTCAACTCCTCATATCTCATCCCTTGACGACTCTCACAGCATTCCTGCAGGATTGCCCTTTGTCTGGGCTTGAAAAATGTTTCTTGCCTTGCCGGGGGAGACACTGTGACATTGGTGTCCTTGGCTGCTGCTGTCTCCAGCCCTGAAGATAACACAGAGCGCCTGAGCAGTCCTGCAGAGCTGGAGCTGATCCTGTAAGAGGTCCTCAGCAAAACTACCCAACAGACCTTTGTAAAAAGTACTTATGCAACCCTGAATTACCACATTTCTTGCTGTAACATAGAGCTCTACAGGTTCTGTGGATTTTGGATGTTTCCAAGGTTGTGGCACCCTGTGATTTGTCTTTGCTGACTGCAGAAAGTATCGCTATTTCTAAGCTGGTCATCACCCCTTCATCAGCATAATTCATTTCCATAGTAAGAAACTGTTGTAAAGAAATTAGCTACAACTGTTCCAGCAGAGTTTATAGGTTCGTAGGCCAACCCAAGCAGCAATTAATTTAAAAGAAGATGTGATCATTTCCTATCTTTTATGAGCATTAAATAATAACTTTTTTTTTCTTTTTGACAAAAAATATTTGACATGTCGAAGGAGTAGAATAAGAGCTGATAGTATCTATGGTATTTTAAAATATGAATATATTTTATAAATAAGAAAATCACAAAGTGTTAGAAAAGAATAACAGATACGGCATTTTAAAAGCTGTTTTTCTTTATAACTCTTAAGTCTAGAGTTTCAGAGAGAAAACACTAATAAAAATTAGTCAGTCATCATTATGATGTCATTCTCATAATTTCCCTTGAAGTAAACTAGCAAGTACAAATAATATTTGTAATGTCTGACATCATCTATGTAGCTTTCCATATGCTCAGACTTTGGGTTAAATTTAGTGATGTTTCCCATTTGTTAGAGAGAACACCTTCTGGGTGGAATGGATTTCATTAAGAAAACCTCTCTGAAGTTAAGCCATCTTTGTAACTTGTTTGAAACAAAACAAAACCAAACCCCAAACAGTCCAGGAATGATAGGAGTACAGCAGTAGCAATTTGTCAAAAAAGTGATTGTCTGTAAGAACCAAAGTTTCATTCCCAAGTCTGAGGGCTTACATGAAAAAAGGAACCATGCTTTTTCAGTGTTGCTCTCTTCAAAAAGAAGTAAGCATTATCATAATGGTTTCATGTAGAAAACAATTTTCCCTTCCACGTGACAAATGCACATTTAGCACAGTTAGTCTGTGAAGGCTTCTTGGAATCAAACTTAAAAAATGTTTTGGAGGAGTCATGGACTCATTTTTTGTTGTTTCATCATGACTGGCTCATCAGCATCCTTGTCCTTAGACAAATATATACCAGTTCAGTTAATTTGTAATTTAATTTGAATTATCAACTGGAATTATATCTTTCAAGTCATCTTTCAAAGATATGCAGTACACAAATGATGTAGACCAATTTAATCCAAAGACCCCTGACAACTTTTTCAAATAGTACATTGCATTACTTAATATAAACTTGAGATTTAAGTAAATATTATTCATTATTCCTGATTTTGTTGTTGTTGTTGGAACACTTGGGCATCTGTTTTAAATGATGTCATTATTTACGCATGGTGACTTTTGCATTTGAATGGACATTAGCTTAATGTGACAGTTACTCAAATTCAAAGTAGAAAAAATTACTAGAGTTGTCAGAATATTGTAATACACTGATATATTATTCCTTGATAAATGTCAGCATTTTCTATTACCCTCCCTTCTCCCGCAAAAGGAATAGGAAATTCACACATTTTCAATCTATACTTAAGCACTGAATGGAACAATTTCTGTAAGAAAAATAGCTAACATAAACATAATTTCTTCTTTAGAAATATGAGGTATGTAATAATTAGTAGAGCCTCACTAAAGCTACAGAAACCATATTCCCTTAGGAGAAAAAGAACAATAACTTCTGAGAAAACGACAGGCTATACACAGTTTGCTATATCTGAGGAATAAAAATGTAACTGCTTAAACATATTTAAAAGCGGTAAATTTGCTTCCTCTACAAATTCATAAACTCAGAAGTATTTCCTTGCAATTGTTCTTGGAACTGATAGAGGAAAATCTCCCAGGGACACACAAAATGTAATAAGTGTAATATGAAAATTGCCCTTTCTGCCATGAAGATTGAAACAAAGCAGATATTCTCCAGAACACCAGCAGGTTCCCTTGCTCTCTGCCCATATGGGCTCTTCCCACAGTCTCACTGCATGAGGGACTTACGAGCCTCTTCAGAGCTGACTGTATGGAAGGAAGCAAATGCTCAAACATTTGCAGGCATGCCACAGAACCTCAGCAATCCAGTCGCTCGTTAATTACAACTAATATTTCATTATGTTGTGGAATTTTCAGCTGCATAGCTGTGTGTACACATCTTAGTAAGTCATGTAGCCAATACTTGTAATTAAATTACAAGCCTTGCAAAGTATAAGAGGTGTATTGAAAGCTGAAATTAGTAGAATTGCAAGTAGGTTTTCAGCTTTTTAATTTGAAACCTTCAGACTTCTTGATTGCAGGAAGAAGTCTGAGAACAGAAATCAAACTAAAAAGTAAGGAGGCAGTGAATTTCCACTCCCCCTGTTTTCAAATGGATTTTTTAACCACGTGGCTTTTAAGCCAATTTCATGATTTTGGAGTCCGCCTCATGCATGTGTGAATGGGCAGGATTGAAGGTACTTTACATGGCTTATTTAAAAATAACATCCTAACCCAAGCTATAAATCACAATAAGTATTTAATGCCTTACGTATATAATAAATATTCAAGTCCAAGTATCTGGTTACAGCAGTGATTAAGAGTTCTGAAAATCAACCCCTTAAAGGACAGTCTTCAGTGGAAGTAGTGTGAGTGGTGAGGCTTCTCTCACACCCTTTTTGCACATGTGCAGTTCACAGCCATTAAGTCAACAGCATCACAGCATCTGCTGTTTCTGAACTCTGATGCACATCCATACACTTGGCAAATCTCATTTGAATACTGCTTTTTGAAGAATAAAGCAAATCCTAAGACAGAGAGGAGCCAGCCTGATAGGAAGTTGTAAACCTTACAGTGTTTAAAGCAGCTGGATGGGTGGGAAGAGGGACAAAAGGATAAGAAAGATAACTTGGGGGGGCTATCTCTAGATTCTAGCTTTTAAACAGAAACCTCGATCTTCGCTGCGTTGGGGAAGAACTACCTCTGACTGGATAGCCCAGCCAGAAGGAATGAAACCGAACTACAGATACAGATTCCTGCAGACCTTTTCTTTTCCAAATCCCATTACATTTGCAACAATGCAGGCAGGGAACTGACTGGCTGGGGACAGCTCTGCTGAAAGGGAGTGTAGGGTCTCGGCAGACAGCAAATTGAACATGAGCCAGCAGAGTGCCCTGGCAGCGGAGAAAACCAGCCGCAGACTGGGCTGTTTCACAAGAGCACAGGCAGCAGAGAAACCCATCATCCTCCCTTCTCTCTGCACTCAGGAGGTTGCAGAGAGGATTCTGTACCTGGTTCTACAGCCCCTCAGCAGCAGAGTGGTGTCACTACACCATAGGGAGCCCAGTGACGGGGGGATGGGGACTGGAGCGTTTGCCCTATGCGGAGAGGCTGCCAGAGTGGGGCTTGTTCTGTCCAGGGAATAGAAGGCTTCAGGACCTTGTGCTGCAAGTGGGGTAGTCAAGTGTGGCAATGAAATTAGAGAATGACATCCCCAGTGTAATCATCCTCTGCGGGAGTCTGTGACTCTTAGCTAGTCTAGGATTTTTGGGAAAACATTTCCGTGGCAGGTATTGTTGGAAAACCCTAATCAGTAAAAAAGCCTCAGTTCACGCATCCAATCTAAACATCTCACCTATCAAGCTACTGGCTATGCTGTTATGGACTTTCTCTCCTTTTCTTTTTCTGTTCTTACTGGAATTTCTAGTCTTGACCTGAGAAGGTTTCCAAAGAACCTTCCAAATAATCAGGAGAGGAATTCTGCACTTGATTCATGACAGGGACTACAATCTGTAACCTGCGTATCCTGGATAACTTCCTTGATCTATATAGAGCAATGAGTCTCTTTTACCAACCAATATTTAATTTCATGCAGTAGCACAGCAGGTCTCTGAGAGAAAGAACCATTGACTTTATGTGTGCCTTTGAATCAGCCTCTCTGACTTTTAATTGTCTTATTGTATATTGTGTCCAATATTTTGTAATTTTGTAAGCGTCCCCGGAAGCGTATCTTGACAATTCCTAGTTCCTCTTGGAAATGCTTTCTATTGCATCCAATTCTGATATAAAACAGCCACACGTGTGAGTCTGATAGAGTAAATGAATTAGCAAGTTACCAAGCTTTGCAGCATACCTCAAGTTTCACAGAAAAGCTGATTTTGAGGTGTTTGGTTCTGTCCCACACAGCAAACAAACACTAACACTACGTTATTTCTGGACAAGGAATCTGAAGCAAAGATTAAAGGTGACTGTTGTATAGGCTACCACGCCAGCAGACATAGGACCTACCTGCACCCAGTTTTAGTGACAGGTGACCCAATCCCCTATCAGAAAAGCTATGTGGCTGCTGTATTTTTTGTAAACAATTGGATAATAAATTTCAGTAGTAGAAAAGCTACAGGCGAATACTTCATTAATTGGTGCTGAATCGAAACCATCAAGGCAGCAGCGTGTAACAGACAAGTGATTATGTTGCTCAAATGTCATTCCTTTTAAGTGTGACAATTCAATTTGTTAAACTTTTTCATCAAAGAAAAAACAGAATGAAAAGGCAATATTGCCTTCTCTGAAATGTATTACTTCACCTATTTCTGCTAGATCTTATTTTTTCCAAGTTAAATATATTTTTAGATGCTGTCAAACAAAAACCCTTTTCAACACTATTTTATTCAATTGTATCTTGCTGTACAGCTGAGGATGCTGCTGAATTAAATAGTGACAGTGTTCATTACCCAAATACTTCAAACCCTCTTTTAGATACTGCTCAATATCTGCTTTTTATAGTTGGTTAGGTTTTTGGAGTTGTCACTGACACTTCTTATACTTTTTCCAGGATAGAACAGAATAAGGTGAGAGAGCTCTTTGTGTGTTTAAAGATTCTTTATGTTATATTGAATTTCTGTGCCATTTCATTACTTATATTTAAAAAATTTCTCTAGGCTTCCTCCCACTGCACTCAATCTTGTATCACCAGCAAATTCTGACACTTAGTTATGAACTTTTCAAAGTAACAGCTGATTTTCTGGAAGCAATACGAGATTACACATTTTAAAATTATTTTAAAGATATGGATTATTTATTTCTTCTATTTGTTTTTCACTCCTAATTAAGAAGTGTGCTGGAGATATGTCCAGAGGCATTGGGATAGAGCAGTTCTTGCCTGAGTGGAGTCAGAACCACAACAGGGTGTTTTTATTGTATAAGCAGCAATCTCTCATACCACTTTCTTCAGAAACACCAAACAAAAACTTCTAGAAATATAAACTGCTTTTTCTTCATTATCTCACAGATTCTTTGATGGCATTCTGTTTGTGGCAAGAAATTGAAGTATAAACAAGATGCTTTTTTGACCTAATTTCACAATTCTCCTAATTCTTCATCTAGGATTTTTGTGGGTTCTCCTTTCTCTGTCATTTGCAGGATGACCTTCAGAGCCCTTTTACAGCCAAAATCACAGAAGAAATTTCGTAAAAACAAATAGTACAGCTTCGTTATCTTAGCTACTCAAATTTTCAGTTGCTTTAGAGCACTTATTTTCAGTGTAATTTATTTATGCTGGTGCTTTCCATGGTTTCTCTTCTCCCTCCTTTTTTTTTCCCCTTCTCATCCTACAGGTGGAGAAGCAGCAAATGTTAAACACCAGCTATAGGATGTGCTTTTCTCAGTATCTCTTATGGAAAGAAATCAAGCTGTATCTTTTGCTTTTATGCTCTGTTGGTCCATCTAACCAGCCTCTGCCAAAGATCATCACCCAGTTTGAGGAAGTTCTTTTATCATGATGTCTTTAAAATTTCTCTGTATTTTCCCCTATTTGTCCTTTAAATTTCCTCTCAAACCTCAGAATGTTGTTCTTCCATGAATATTTATGGGAAACTCCTACTTACTCTGTCAGTGAAACAATGGCAGGATATAACCCTTACTCTGGTGTTCTGAATTTATATTCTGCTCTATTAGTGCCACTTGAGTTGGATTTCCATTTTATTATAGGATTATTATTTTTTGGGGGCCTGAATATTTCCTTGTACCTCGTAATATTTCTCACCTTCTTGATTCCTGATTGTTCCAGTATATACATATTTTCCCTGAGTCTAATAAGGTACTTTTAAAGAACCTCCATGCTGCTTCTATGGATTTTAATTTCCTAACTTTCCCCTTCAGGCTATTTCTAACTTCCTCAATATAAAAATCTTCCTTTTTTGAAAAGTACTGTAATATTATTACCTTATGGTGGGTTCCCACGGGAGGATGTTGAGCTTAATTATATTATGGTCGCTTTTATTTAGTGGCCTAACCACATTAACTTCCTGAATCAACTCATGTATTTTGCTCAAGATCTGCATCAAGACTAGGTTTGCCCTTTCAGTATTCCACAGAAATGGTGATACCTTACAAGTGAAAGCCCATGATGATGCTCAGTAACGTGTCTCAAGTCATCAGTTGTTGTTGGACAAAGATTCAGCTGAAAACAAACTTCAGTAGTGAACTATATGGTAGTTCTGAAAAGCAGATTGAAATATGGTTTGTCTTTGAACTGGATCCACTGCTTCTCTGAACTTATAAACATGACTTTGAAAGAATGTACACTGTTTTCCTGATTAGAAGTCCCTTCTCTTCTTTTTTTTCCATTACTCATTTATTTCAACCCCAGTTTTAAAATCTATCTCATTAGTAAAGCATTCTCAATAACAGAAGCTGAAACAAATATAGACATGTGCATCCTCGTTCAACACAGCTATTACTATTGCATGTTATGAGAACACAATATTTGTCTGTACTAGACTCAATTTCTTTATTATTTTAAATCCCAAACTGATTCTCTTAAATCAAACTTTCCTTAAATTTGCCAAGGGAGAAACATTTGCTTCATTAATGTTATAATTTGTGGTTCACATTTCGAAAGAAAGCTAAAAATAATTTCTAAAATAGTGTGTCTTTCTGACATAAACACAGCTAACTTATATTTTTGCCGTTTCCAGGATTGTTTCACTTGTACAAAGCAGTAAAAGTATCCTGCTCTTTCCATTTTTCTCGTACTATAAGAACCAAGAAAGCAGGAATTTGTTTAGCTCATTGGCTCCATTTATCCCGAGCCAAGACCATGATCTTGGAAACCCTGTAACTTGGCTGAATACAGTACAAAGTTCTTTGCAAAAAGCCAGTGCAATTAGAACAACACAGTGTACGTTCAGTCTCAAAATTAAGACGATAAAGTTTCAAACAGCTAGAACTGAAACAAAGTACCATGGACCCAGACCTTTAATCAGTGGAACACAAATCCTAATTCCACTAGTTTTTGATCAAATGAAGAATTGTGTGCTTGAGGACAGCACTAAGAAAACACTATTCTACCTTTTTGTAAATGGGCAGAATTCACACAGAAAACAAGGAAACATAATGGAAGAAGTGCAAGTTTTGTGCAGTCCAGCCTTGGGAGCTTCTCTGAATACTCCAGACAGAGTGATACTATAACACAGCAATACCCTTTGCACTTTCTATTTTATCACTGCTTACTGCTGAGTGGTCAGATACATTTGCTAAGCAAATCAGCACATTGCAGACTCTGTTTTAAAACCCAGAGCTTCAGTTTTGAAGCTGTTTTTTTTTTTCCCCCCCAAAACCTCTCCTTCACTGCATATTTAGAACATCTAATGCACGGATAAGACATTCTCTTCACTTATTATGAAATCATCTGTAATTTCTGTTTGATGAACTACAACACTTAAGGATATCAAATAAATAAAATCCAGTACCAAGAATTCTAGTTCATTATGTTTCAATTCACCTGAATTATTCAAGGGTTGTTGAAGGTACATTTTTGTTTTATTGAATAAAGAAATTCTCAGGCCTTATTAAAAATAATTTGAGTTCTGCTCAGATTGAGAGTAATTTTCTTTCATGCATTTTGTTTGGAGTTTTTTTTTGACCATTCATATAAAGTGATTTCAGAAGTTACTACGTTAGTAAGGAGCAAATTAAGTTCACTTCCCTTAGTCATTTGCTACCTTTTTTTCCTTAGAATACTTACTCTTGGAAGCTGAAATATTTATGCAGATAGTAAAATAAAATAAAATTTACACGCATTGCTGAAATTTATATGCATTTTATATAAAATAGAGGATTATACGGATTACATAGAACTATATTCCTTTTGGCTTTTTATTTGTACCATGTATGTTTAATATACTATTTTAAAAGCAAAAGTTTTTAATGGACACTATAATTTGTAAGGAGAATGTATCTCTATAAGAAGTGCAAAATATTGCAAGTTACAAAATGCTGACTCACTAAACTACAGCAAAACCACAGTTTTGAATGCTTCTGCTTCAAAAATGACATTACTTTTAAATTAAGTAATCCATTACACATTTTTTTACCAAACATTTGTGAAAAAAGGGTTTGATCCAATTTTACCTGCGGCCTTCCCAGCCCCACAGGCCTTTGGAGAAACACGGATCCTGTCTGTGAAATAGTTTTGATTTGTCCCAGTGAGGGGGAACCAGCAGAGGGGTAAAACCCCACAGCGGCTGGTTTCTGTGAGGCAGTTCCCTAATATTCCCTACTTTTGGATTTGTTTGCTGCTTCAAACTTTGGACATGATGTTTGGAACTACCCAGTGTTTGGCAGGGCTGTGATCTGTAAGTCACTGTGGGGGCAAACTGGAGTAATCTCGTAGGTGGCTTGTTAAGGTTTATTTGATCTCCTGACTTACTCACACAGGCACAAGGTGACTTGTCTGTCACCTGCTTGTTACATGAGAGCACTAACTTCTTGCTCTTTCCCTCAAAAAGTCACTGGAGCAATCCTGTCCTGGTAATACCATCCTGTCATATCTCGTAAGGCCATTATGGGGAAGGAAAAGAGCAGCAATGGAAGCTGCCACGATTTCACATTGCTTTTTTTCTCATCTGAGATTCTGTTGATTTGATGAGATCGTCAAAGTGCTCAGGGTTTTAAGAGACCTAAATGTGGTCTGCTACTTGATAAAGAGTCAATAGTGCTTGGTCCCATCTTCAACTAGGCCTCTGCGAGGTGTACAATATCATTTTACATTAATTACTAACAATTAAGCATTCAGTTTGTTATGGAGAGGTATGTATTTTCTTTAAGGAAGAGCCCAAGTAAGTACTTATGTAGTTTGATATTATAAAAACCTCTTCTCATTTACACTACAGCGTCACGCAGATCCCTTCATCTACTACCACTTGTGTCTTGTCTCCAGGCTGTTACAGTGATTGAGAATCCAGCTGGTGGAGATTCACCAAATTTTTAAGAATGCCAACAATATAAAGGTTTTTTGGTGATTTACTCCCTCTTTTATTTCTTTTCAAGACATTCCGTTAGCATAAAAATACTGATTATTACATAAATTAAAGTTGTTGCAATTCAGCTGTAGGGATTGCAGTCCAGCGCCAGTGAAGATAGATCAAGGTTTTAAAAAGTATCTGCTGTAAATTAAAAACAAATGGTTGAAAGTATTTTGCAGACCTCTCCCACAGATTGTATATTCCATTTTCCAAATTAAATCTAAGAGAGAATATTACTTTATTGAGATTTATGGAATAATTTCTTCAAAAATGCCAGCAATATGAGAATGTAGGCAGACACTGACAATGAAGAAAAATAAGTGTCAGCTACTAAGTGGTTTCATCTTTTGGAGCTTTTTATGTTTTTGGTAATGGGAAAAATTAGTTCTGACTGCTTTTTATAGCTAAAATTATATATAAACCATTAATTAGGGGCAGATCATTTGTCCAACTTTTACTGCAGAGGGGATAAAATGGGTGGAAAACATGATAATATACCAGTGCTCCATTGGAGGAAGTGTTCCTCCCTCAATCCAACTTGCTGATCCTGTCTAAGGAATAGGACTTAAGAGCTTGTGAGAAAATGTGTGTAAGAGGATATAAAGGAAAATTGTTCTGTGGCATCTGGGGGAAATATATAGGAATAGCAGTTGGGCTGTATTAACTATGAACCTAAATGTGTTACTCAATTTTTCACCTCTTTCAAGACAAACACAGGACCCATTTTCCATGTGGCACAGTACAAGGGATGTAACAAAAGGAAATCATAGCTCTGATGGACAGGAAAGCACAGAGAAGAAGTCCCAAGGACACAGGACTGGTTTTGAGAGCTCCAGTACGTCATGGCTTCCCTGGAGGATTCTTAGGACCTCATTACAAATTTTGGGATGTCCAAGAGCTTAAAGGGATGATGAATCCTGGAGCCTCAGTGGACTGTTAAACCTCCTCCCATTAAAGAAAAACATGTGGTTGAAACTGTGTTGGCTAAAAACCATGGAATTTTCTGCGTAACTTTATTCCTTCTTTGCCATTTTGAGTTGGCTATCATGATCTGCCTGTTATATTTTAGCAAACGCAATAATTTCCTTTTAATTAGATAATTGCCATGTTATTCATTGGTTTTGATCACTTCTAAATTCAGCTTTTGGTTTTAACAAATGCAGTTTCAGAAGATGATGGATTTTTACATTTTTTTAAACCGCTAAATGTTCAAAAAGGATTTGTACACATAACAAAATTAAAGTAGGGATTATCTAGCACTGTGTGTGGGATACAGCTATAATCTATACAGTGCATGGAAAAGAAACTGGCATTCTCAATTGCACTGCACACATTTCAGTAATAACAGGGTATGAGGCATACAATTTCATAGAACACCCACAATGAAAATTATTCTTTCCAAACAGAGAATTGTTTTGGAATAAGTTAGGTTAATTGGCACCGTGGGATTCCTCTCAAGGAAACACAGAACATTAAAATCTACACATGTGCATGTAAAATGATAAAGTATTATCTTCTTTCCCCTCTCAGCTCCTCAAATCTGAGACACGCTACCCAAAATCAACAGAAACGATTATGTTTTGTTGATTCAAATTTCCTTAGAATAAACTGGCAATTCTTCATCTGGTCAGCTTACAACCTGAGAGCCACTGCAGTCTTCCACAATTGCTAGCTCGAGCATGGTTATCTAGTGCAGTCTCTCTCACAAAAATAGAGGTCTCTAGAGCTTTTGGCACATGCTTTTCAGAATGGTAAGAAACTTTATTTTCGGCAGAGCTATATGGTGCTAAGATCCAGCCTCTTTCAAAGGCCTGTTGTGCCCCTGTTAGGATTAGAAGAAAATCTGCAAACGGTTAATGAGAAATCCAGGCACATTTCACTGTCATTATACAGTCTTTGGTTAAAATGCAGTATTTTACAATTTCTGAATACAGCTGAAGTATATTAAGTCCTCACAATAGTATTATCGCCCTCTCAAAAATTACAAAGAACTTATCACTGATAAAGAAAAAAAATCTTCCTTCTCATGAAGAAGGCTGAATTTTCATGCAGACTGTTCTGCTGTGTGCATTGTGTCTGTTTTGTTACTGTTTAAGGTCACTATAACCAGGGATATTCTATGTGGTTTATCTTTAAAACGTCCTGATTTTTTCACATTTGGCCATTTGCACACCTTAACCATTATTTCTTTCCGAGTTTTCTGCTCCAGTTATATCAAGACATTTATAAGCAATTAACTGTGGTGCCTAGTGGGCAGGTCACAGGTGAGTGTGGCCTCAAAAATGATGTCTGTTGCGCCACAGGTCTGACTGCTGCTCTTCTGGCCTCTTGGATGAGTGAGAAACCCCCACGTCCTGTGACCTAACATCACTTCACCTGCAAGTCCTGTGCTGAAGAATAGTCTTCATCACTTCCCTCTGCAGTCTCCAGGGGAAATCCAAGGTCTGTATTGGTTGCCTTGTCATTTTTGCAACAACACAGGCAATGCAGCATTTCAGTTTCTCATCAAAGACATCCTAGAGTCTCCCTTTTCATACACTGAAAGTAGAGTCCCAGGACACCCAAGAATACCCCAAAATGTATCACTGTTATATGCCAATCAGTTTATTCCCCTTGCGCCCCTGCCTGGGCCTATGCATGTATCCTACATGGTTTTACCATTCGATTAGTCTTAGAGGTACGGGAGCAGGACAGCAAATAGAGTTTGCACTCAGCACTGGTGGAATTAATTCTAGAATGGAATTAAAATGAAATCTTGCTCTGTTCATCATAGGATGTATGTCATACTTATGCTCTGTACCTCAACGTTGTTATTTTAGAGGGCTATCCCTATTCTTCATATAGAGATGAGAACTTGGTCTGGTAGAACAATGAGGATTTACTTTCCAGAGTTTGTTTCTCAATAACTCTGAAGAATTGCAGGCCCATTGGGTTGAAGAAGGAAGAAATTCAGATAGGATCTCTCAATTGTCCTTCCAATGCAGCCTGGAGAGAAATACATTCTTGCACTGCTCCCCTTTCTCTCCATGCATAAAAATAATCCCTTTTGGGACTAATTGGTCAGGAATTTAGTAGCCACTATAAGTTTGGCTTTCTAGGGAGCAGAGAGCAAATAACCTTTGTGGAGAGTACAAGCTAGTGCTTAGTGGAGGAAAGCACAGCTTGCTGTGATGTCAGGGCAAAAAGTTCAAGAAAGGTTCATTGATTTCACCCTCATCCATGTAGGTGTTCAGAGGAAAATAAATTGAAATTCCTGAACTTGGATGGAAGGAGTAGCATGAATTATGTGAATTGTGGGTATTCTGTCAGCAACATAAATCCTGTGGATATCAACAGGCAGTGTAGGTGTGAACTTAGAGCTGTCTGTGCATCAACACGATGCAAAAACAAATGTACACATCCAGTCAAGAGAAATATGAGAGAAGTTTTATCGGTGACAGAACTGAGCAATTCAGCAAATAACACAAACAATCTGATCCTATTCCCACACTAAATTTAAATAGATTTTATCCCTGGCTGATTGTAGTTTTTGTATCCACTCCTCACTGCAAGACAACACAACTTATTATAAGCTTCTTGGAACAGGCTTTTCCAGTGCTGGAGGTAGTGGCAATTTGTAAAAAAATGTTTTATTTGATTATATATTGAATGATCTGAGTAATACATATTCATGTGATTAAATGCTACAGAATCATGGAATCATTAACTTTGGCAAAGACCTCTATGATCATTAAGTGCAACCATTAACCAGCACCACCATGTTCACCACTAAACCATGTCCCCAAGTGCCACATCCACCAGCCTTTGGAACATTTCCAGGGGTGCTGATTCCACCACTTCCCTGGGCAGTCTATTCCAATATCTTGACACAAACATGAAGGCACAGTAGGTGTTTCACTACTAATGCATTCCAGCAAAAAGATGCCTGTGGTGATCAGATGGTCATTTGATCCTGAGAAACTCTAGAATAATTGGCTCATAGCAGCACAGTTAACATATTTAAATACCTGAAGGTCTACTCCAATAGTCTTACACTGAACATATGAATTACTGTGTTCCACAGCACTCTTCATGGCATCACAGAAAATTCCTACCTGAATCCCTGGATCACTCATTAATAAGATTCTGCAGGACTGAAAGCACTTGTGCTCTGATACAAAAAATACCAAAACACAATAGGAGATATCTAATTTTTAGCTCATCTAAAGGATGAAATTGGAAATTTGCTGAGCATACACTTAAAAGAATTGTCAGATATTTCTATGGAGTTTTTTTCCCTGCAAAGAGAACTGGCTGTAAAAATATTTATAAAGAATTATATAGGAATATAGCATTTAAAAAACTTCAGGAATTAAAAACTCACATAAAGTAGTCTTACTGGTATTAATTTGAAAGCAAGATGAACTAAAAAGTTGGCTATGGCTTAATATTTAGGGGAAGTTTCTGTTTAAGTGTTTCTGACAAGGGAAACCATAGTCTTAAAGCAGAGAAGAAGGTGACAGAGGTCGAGTTTAACTCATATATTCTCAACACTGATCTCTGATACCATTTAACTGAGATTTTCTGTTCCTTTTCCTTTCCCTCCCCTGCCCTTTCCTTCCTCAGAGACTTTGCCCTTTATCATGGCATTCCCATGAGATACATGACAAATATTTTATTACTAGATAAAAAAAAAAATAAATAACTGAATCTCTACGCAAGTGGTAATTGCATAATGGCAAAATTAAGGACACCCATTTTGCAGGGGTTTGTGCTCTCAGCACTGTGTGAGGCAAAGTGCAGCAGAGTGCAGCCGTTCTTGCTGGCTGCACAATTTATGACCCCGTAGCCAGCAGATACACACCAGAGCTGCACTAGAGCTTAATCACAATCAAAAAGAAAACAAAACAAAACAAAAAAAAAGCAATAAACTGAAAATAACTCAAGGATCCGAGATGACAAGCAACTGAACATGAAGCCCTGCTGCAATTCCGTACCTAAAGAGCTCGTTCAGTCGGTGGATTTATAAGTAGAAACGACCTTCTAACTATAGGGACTTGATTTTACCATTGGCAGCAGTAAGATGTAAACTTGGCTACTTTGTACGGTTCTGAGGTCCTTCGTTTTAAAAGGATTTGGGGAAGCTGAATGATTACAGGGAAGGACCACAAAAATGATTTAAGGACTAACAGTTGCAGCCCTAGAGCTACTTAGCTTTTCAGAAAGTATTCTGAAAGGTGATTATAGCATTTAATTCCCAAGAGAAGTGGTAAAGCCCTAATTTTTTTGTTGTTGCCAAACGGTACCTTGATGCCTTCCCTTCTGAACAATATATTTTAGACCAATATATTTTAGACCAATACAGGTTTTTGGGCTCAGGAGAGAAGAAAGTAAGTGAAAATTGATGTAATAGGTTGTGCTACTAACCTAAAGGTTTCCAAATCTTAGAAAATAATACAGTTAGTAAGATAAAATACAGTCTCAGGAGTGTGAAAAGTTGGAGAACTGCTACAGCATTAACCATTTCTCTGTAAGTCAGATACAATCTTGAGTACAAGGTGACTAGACTGATCTTGTAATAAGAGCATATTCAGCATTGTTGCATCTCAAGAAATTATTAAATCCAAGTATTTAGAATGTTTTGACACCATTTTTTCCCCTGCTGAGTGCATTATGGGATAAAATCAGATTTCCATGATACTTTTGGAGCCTTTAATTATTTTGCCTAAATTTTGACAATAGATTCAGACACAACAGGTCTAAATGTTCTAGATAATTGATTAAGGTCTCCTTAAATGCCACTTCAATCAAAGTGTTACCATTATTAGTTCAATAGCTTCTCATTTCAACTTTCTGCCTCTTTTCTACTTGGCAATAGTTTAAAACAGAAAGAAAATAACAGTAGCGAAAATCAGTCAGAGAAAAAGGGGTTCTAATATTTTCATTTAAAAATTGTCTTTGCTACATAACTTTGAAGGAAGAACTGTAAAATGTTGCTCTGCAACTAACAACTCTCTTCACCACAAAATAATGGAGCAGTAAATCACCAAAACAGGGAAGCAGACTTTTAGTTTGGATGGTTTTGGGGGTTTTTTTGGTAAAAGATTCATTCTTCTGAATATACTCAGGATAGTTTGCAATATTAATGAGAATGTTAATATATTAGAAGATGGAATCAGTATTTTCGCCACTACACTGGGCTAGACATCCCTAAATACCACTAAAAGAGCCCAGGTGCATGGCCTAGATTTGAGTTACAGGTGCATGTCTCACTCATGTCCTTGCTCAGGTTTGAGGCAAGACCGAGGTACATGGCTTCTTCTTGTCACCACATTCCTGACGTAGGGAAGGAGGTGATGGGAGGGGGTTGGCCAAGTGCCCAGTCCATGCACACATACTACAGTACTTATGTAGCCAGGGTGGCATAAAATGCATTGGAGAAGGCTACAGATGTTGAATTAGCAAATTCTTGATTAATATGATTAATATCCATTCGCGCCTTCCAACAACTAAGTTAAAACATAGAAGATCAAAAAGGCATTCCTGCTAACTGCTGTCAAAGAGTTTTAGACATTGGGAGATGTGCAAAGAAAAAGTGGTTCTTAAGTTTTTTTGTTGGTTTTTTTTTTTCTTTTTTTCAATCTTCAGGAATCCTGCGTCTAATTTTCTCTTGAGTAGGGCCACCAAGAAGCACAGGTCACCGTCATCCATTCATGGAATCTACCTCTGTTATGAAATACTTCTCCACACTTGTGCTAATTCCTTCTGAGATACTGGCAGCAGATAAAAATATTGCTGCTTCTTTTTCATTTGAACTCCTTAAAATTGCATCATGTAACTGTCAGTAATTTTACTGCAGCAACAATTTTCAAGCAGAGAACCTCAATGACTTCAATGAACATTAAAAGCCAACGGACCAATAAAACTTAGGCAAAGAGTTGTACCACTCTTCCTACTTACTTTCTGTTTATATCCACAGACCTTCCCGGGAGGGATGGACAAGAAGCAAGTCCAGACAATCCTACTGATGTGCTTAGGGCAGCAGGGCCCGTCAAGAAGGCCTACAAACTTGCTCACAGCAGTGTTAGGGGCGCCAAATGAATTTCATCAACGCGGGGACCAGTAGATTCATTAGAGGAATAAAAACGCGTCTTTTTAGGAGGGAAACATTGTTATACAATGCAATCACCTCTCTTCCTCTGTTTTTGTATATTGTTTTCCCTCTTAACTGTGCTGTGATGAGTGAAATATGTTAGTGAGATCAGAACTAACCTCCAGGATTATTTTTATGAAGGAAATCTATCACTTCAGTTTCTTGGTTGTATCAGTCTCAAGATAGTTTTAAGTTGATTCTTTGGAACAGATTTGCTACTTTGTGACAATATAATGATTTTATCACTGCTAAATTTCCTCTTGACATTAGAAAAAGAAGACAAAATCAGCCACTGCTATTTTATTCCATCTATCGGCATTAAAAATACCTTATTGGGATAGCTGTCCAAAACTCTTTGGAAGTATCAATTTAAATTACCTTTACTTCAACCACAGCTGCATTCTTCTTATTATTATTAGCATTGTCATTATCATTATACTAATTATTTACTGGGTACAACATATATCTCTAAAACTTTGAAAAAGTATTTTTGCTGTTTTTACTGTGACTAGAGATAAACATTTGTTTGTATTCAGGTACAGAAAGAAAATAGCAGAAACTGCTTTTTTCAGACACTTGAGTATAAGAGAGAAAATTTTTACACCTCTTTTTAGTGAAAAAATATTGTTTGCCTTTTCTTGCTATCATTGCTCCAAGGCTGCAAAAGAGGTGAGCAGTTTTTGTTTTCTTCAAAGTGTGTACATCCAAATTCTGGCATGTTTCCTGAGTGAGCACAGAGGACACATTCCATGATGTTTGCACGGTGCAAGTGGATGCAATGTTTTAGATAGATGTTTGTTGAGGTTTTTTAATTGCTGACTGTTCTGCACCGCCTGCTGGAAAATCATCTATCCACAGAGTATTCCACTACTGATTTCTAGTACTGAAGTGTGTAACAGGTAAGTAAAACCAAATACTCTATCGAGTAGTGAAAGTGCTACCATTGCCACAGTGATCTCCCATCCTTGTAGGCAAGGGACCATGGACAGTGATTGCGGAAATCAGAGCGCAGAGGATAAACGTCAAGATGTTTAAGAATCCTTGTTTTAAAACTACCATTTTGGTTATATGGGGTTTGGGTTTTTTGATTTATTTATTATTTTATGTAATGTACGCATTCCACAAATTCTTTACTCTTTCTGTTTAAGAGCTGGAGTCTTGCTCCTAGGCACATTCCCTTTCTCCTTACCTGCAAAGTACATAAAGCCGCTGTTCTTGCCAGCCTGCATGAAATGTTGCAATACAATTTTCCTCAGCCACTGGGCTGTTATCTCAAGGAATTGAATTAGACTTTCTAGCTTAGAAACATCAAATTATTTAAACAAAATGTTATAGTTGAAACAGATCCAGTGTAGAGCATTATATGATGGTTAGAACAGTAAAGATTAAAAAGATCAGCTCACTGATTTAAAACAGAACTAAAAGTTGAATGTGATCCTGAGGGTACCTGTTGGGAGTCATATCAAGCAGGTTAGTGCCTGTTCAGAAGCATGGAAAATCAGTTTTCCATTTAGCCTTGTGTCTAAGTTGCAGCTGTAAAAGTTTCCTCGAGAAAGGTTTCTTTGGGACCAATAACAGTTCTGTGGAAATTTCACTGTCAGTTTTTCACAAGTACAAGTGAGCAGGACTTTTGGTTAAGAAATATGAAACAGCCTTAGATGGTTGTTCAAAAACACCACTGATAAATCCCTTCTGTTTGGATATCTTGAACATAATGGTTACTTACAGGGGCAGAAATCGAAGCATTCAGCAAAACACAGAATTATAGAAACTGGGGTTTTTTTCCTGAAAAAGGTGCAATATGTTTCATTGCTCTCTTTCAACACTAAAAACCTCTGAGATTTCCTCTCAGAAAAGTCTATCTTAATTGGCCTCTTGCCCATATAGCTGAAACAAAACTATCAGTTAACATGTGCTATGCATTTTAAATTGATCTAGTTTGTCCCAATCATTATTTAAGATCGCTCTGTCAAGTTTTGTCAATATAACTTTCATCCATGAAGGCTTTTTGATACATAGTCCTGACTGTTCAAGGCATAACCTGATTACAGTTTAAAACTTCTTTATATATATAGATTTTACTTACATTACCACCCTGAATTGTGACAAGAAATCAATGTGGAACAACACTTGACGACATTCCCAAAGTAAAATATCCCCCAACAGACTTAGGAGTTCTCCCTTGGTACTTATCCCATAACTAGATGTAATTTCTCACCTCCACTTTCCAACATATTCCCATCAGTGCCCATTCACCACTCACTCCCCTGACCATGAAAATGTTCCCAGTAAGCAGATGGAAGCTGTTGCACCAGCCCTCCCTCGTGTCTGAATTTAGAGGGTCAGTCACTTTTAGGTGCCCCTCCAATACACGCAGTTTTAAAGCAGCCTCCCGCCCAGGGCAGCCTGTGCTACATTTGGGGTCGAGCCAAGAGGGAATGAGCACCCCTGCTCCTCTCCAGGGCATCCCTGAGCATTCCCAGGCCCCTCTCCTTGTCCAACTCCAACTCGGCATTACCGAGCACCCGGAGGGCAGGGCGGGCCCTAAGCCAAACTTGCTCCCACTGGCACCACAGCAAAACTCATCTGAATTCAATGGGATGGAAGTGAGCCCAAAGGATGAAAATACGAAGATAATGCTGTGGAATGCTGGTGTTGAATAGTTTCATTTGAATTTAAAGTGAGGAAAGAATTAAGGGAAAGGAAAAATTTTGATAAGAGTTACAAGATGCTATGTTTTGCCTTCCCACTACATGTTTTCACTCCTTGGCCAGAAAGAACTGTGGTGTCTTTTGTCATTACTCTTTTTTGTTATTTAAATTAAAATAATATCGAAAAAAATATCCTTCCCATTTCCCCCGTATACATGCTAAAATATAAAAAGGTAAAGATAAGTATAAAATCCAACCTTTATTCCACTTTGAACAAGCTTGTGTATATCCAAAAACGGTTCCTTGAGTATGTCTCCTTCGGGAGTGAAAATCTTTACATATCCTTCTTTCTCGAGAATAAAGAGGCGATGGGATCCATCCCCACAATGTACTGCTCCAACAGGCTGCCTTAGTCCACTCACCACCTCCTGAATACAGAAGCAGTTGTGCTTGTGTTTTCTAAAGAAATTTAAAGAAATAGTGAGATTTTTCTTCTTTCTCATAACCGTGACACAACAATGTTCCTAAAAGATAAAATTACTGCTCTGCAATGATATTTAAAACTGGTTTATATTTTTAAAAAATTTATATATTAATGTATATAAATTATTTCCTTGAATGTATGCAAGCCCATAGTACTGAAAATCAGTTTGAGCTTCACTTGAGCAAAATTTGGTCTGCATACAAGAAAGAGAACATTAAATAAAGTTAGATCCAAAATGCAGAGCAATGGGAGGGGAAAAATTTGGTGAAAGAAGGGAATAATTGAGAAATACAGAATTTCTACTATAAAATAAACACAGTAAATTTCATCACTTTGATAAAATTTGGCTTCTAAAACCCATTTTAAAATAATGACTTACGATGGAATAATCTAATGTAATTATTTTCTCAAAAAAAACCCCATGAATGAAATAAATTGAAGATCACAATATAAATATTTTACTAATAAACATATTGTAGTTGTTTAGTAATATTAAATTCAGGTACAAATTACTTCCCAGAACTACGTATGGTCCACGGGCTGGATGATAACCAAGATCCACAGCGTGGATCAGAGCAGGATTCTAACACCTTTTCAGCAAGGCAAATATCAAATGGTACTGAAATGCTGAAGCTCATGTAACTTTCTCTTTTGACATACACTGGCAGCAGCAAAAGAAAGTCACATCTGGAAAACACAGCTGCTCAGCGTAAGCACACACTGAGCTGTTTCACTGTGAAAACCACGGGCTTTCCTAGGGTTTTTTTTTTCAGATTAAACAGCATTTATCTTTATGAACCTGCTGATCTCTTCCTCTTTGTCGTATTCTTCCATGTGGTCCAGGGAGTTAGAAGCTGGCCCTCGTACTTGTTTTCTTGGAAAATCTGGAAAGCACACGCCACCATCTTTTCTTGCATAGTAATAGCAAAACTCATCAGCTGTAGTTTGGAGGAAACCTTAAAAATGCAAAAGAGCATACAAATATTTAGTGTGTTGTCATGTCTGCAGTTTTGTGTCATCAAACTCATCTTTAAATAGATTATAGTGGAAAAAGAGGTCATTTTAAACAAAGGGCTGTCTGCAAAAAGAAAAGCCTGCTCTGAGTAAACACAAATGTATAAACACAAACTGAGTATTGCCTTTTACAGCTTATTCATCTGTATTTGTATTTAGCCTCATTTTCAGTGTGCTTAAGTTTCATTCAAAATGACACAACAGTTCCCTCACTAAAAAATTAAGAGACAAAGTTCAGAGTTGAGGCTGTGACACACTTCTCCCTAATTTTAACCCTATCAATCAAGTGTAGTATCTGCTGTAAAATAGCTTGAGCAGCTTCTGTTTAACTTTTTTGCTTCAAGTGATTAGATCTAGTCAAAATCTCAGTAAAGACTTTGGAAAAAGACATGCAGTAAAAATTTTGTGGAATGCTGCCAGCAAGGGACATTGGTTGGAGAGGTGAAAAGTGGGAACTACTGCTCAAAACCGCACCATGTTGACATCCAGTGGGCCTCTGGTTGATTCCCAGCATTAAAGTAGCTGAGCAGTGTCCCATGGTGAAGTCTACTTCCTCAGCCCCATCCTCTGGAAAGGGGGATATGTCTCATGCTGCTTTGGATGAAAGGTGGTCCTTAGGTTTTAGGTTGAAATGGGAAGGAGTTCAAAGACCCAGAGAAACACAAAGTTGATAAAATGAGAGCCTTTGAGGAAAAACCCTGCCACTATTGCTGTTACTTTCTTGCATTATGTTTAAGGACATTAAAAAAAGTATCTATTTCTGTTCACAAACCTATTTCTAGTAATTTCTATCCAGGTTTTAATCAGGAGTATTAAAACTAAGAAGACAGATTCTGGCTAGTTACACATCTACTATTTTACCAGAACATTGTTAAGTTAATACGTCTTAAGTTACCTTCATTCCTTTTTGCATTACTGGCAACTGTCTTAGGATGTACTATGGTCCAGGATATAACTCATAGGATACATGGAATTAGCACTTAATTGGAATTAGAGGCCTAATTTATGCATGGCTTTACCACTGGTGAATAATGCAGTAATCCATAGATCTTGGCCATAAAACCTCTGGCTTACAATGTACAATAAGAACTGATCAGGGACAGCTGTGTTTCATTGGAAAATGTCAATTTCTTACAAGCAAAGCCTTTTCAGAAACATTATCAGTTTTGACAAAATTTTACTTAACATGATGTTTCTAGTCCAAGCTCAAACTTCTGGTCTAAATGAAAAGGACAGAACCAGACAGCAAGCCTTGTATCACTATACTCCAATGTCTTGTAATTAGGGTGTTTCATTAGGAAGAGGAATATTCAGGTCAATGCCCCTCATCTGTCAGGCAAGAGTTTGACCCTAAGTCTCCCATTTCTCAAGTAAATGTCCTAACAACGACTTTATTAGCTATCCTGAGGTGGTCTCTCTGTGGCTTTCTTCATGGAAAATTTCGAAAGAGTTCAATTTCTTCCTTATGTGGAAGAGGAAAATTTTTTAGATCCCAGAATTTTTGTGGAGTGAAAAGCCTTTCCCACCCAACTATACTTCTTTTCATATACATCTTCCTTTAAGAATATTGGAAAAATGAGACAACAAAGCCTGCCTTTGATTTCTATAAAATAATATCTGGAAACACATGGTAGTGTGTTGTGGTGTTAAAGTTTAATTACCGTGATTTGGAGCTTCAGTAAATTTCATCTCTGAGAAGCTGCTTTTAATTTATAGTAGTTATTCGGAAAAAATGGGAGATGTAATTTCAAGTGGAACAACTGAAGAGGAACTCCGATATAATCATAGAGTAGTATTCCAAGGCTTGTACATATAATGCCAAAATCAAAGGTAATCTAAAATCTTGCTGTTGAATTATTTGACTTAAGAATACAGGGGTTTGTCTTTAATAATTCATTTCTCTAGGCACAGTGGGTCATTCAAAAAAATGCCATAGCAAATTAGAGGTGTACGATTACTAAGAATTTCTAGATTTTTCCAAGTATTCCACGTACTATTTACTAAAGATAAACTTATCTTGGCTTGAGTGTTATCTTTAGTCAGGAAAACCCAGATCATGTTGTGATCACTCGGTACACGTCCATTTCAAATAACAATCGGGTCCAAACTCACTGGACCAGTGCAATGCCTTTTCTTCTATGTAAGACTAATCCCTTTGCCTCATGAAATATTTCATCATGCACTGAAGTGCATGGTGCACTGCAGTTGCCTTTTGCTGTTTAGCAAAGCCATCAGCAGGTTCCAAGAAAGGATAAGGCTTATGGAGCATTTTCATTAGAAATGCTTGTAAAAAAGTGGAGTTAGAAATAAACTATGAAAAATGTTGCATTACTGGAAGGAATGTAACCTCTGTAAATACAGTTTCACCTGTGCATTAAGAGTGGAATTTTGCTATTTTGTTCTATAAAAATCATAGTAATTTAGAAAAAATAAATCTCCATGTGTTATATATGCTCCATTTAACATACTAACAGCTTCACCAAGGACATTTAGAGAAACATTTGCTTCTACTCTCCTATCTGCTTGTAGCTATTTATTATCTTCTTTCTCATGCTTAGATTGCAAGGTCTTTAGTGTACAGTTTGCCATTTTGTTCAGAGTTTGTACAGTGTCCAGAAGAATGGTCCCTGACAAGTGCCCCTAAGCACTGGAATTGTTTGGAGAAAAGGAAAAAAAAAACGTAATAGGGACTGCAACCCTTCGTCCTGTGTGAATTTCTGTACTTACTAATTTATTTTAAAAGACTAATACATATTATTACAAATTTCCTACCATCTGTGTACGTGTTGACAGAGCAGGGCCTGTGTTAACAAAGAAAATTGAAATCACAAAGGAAGATTAAACATCATGTTTAAGTGTCAGATTTTGCACAGGCTTGCATTTCTATGCTAAACTTTCTGTCTTGCAAACAAGAATCCAACGACAGGCTTTTCAGTTAAGGCAGCTACAGTGAAGGCTTTCTGTGTTCGCCTTTATAAAACACTGTGGGAATAAATTGCAAGATTAAAAGCCTTTTCAAAGGAAAACTGCTCCCAGCTGATCCCCACCTCCTCTCTCCACTTGGATTTGCAGTCAGTTGTTCTTCACACTGTATCTCCCTTCCTATCCTACCTTCACCAAATTCCGCTTTGCTGGATTCCCTGATTACCCATTCCCTTGCCTCTTCTCTTTGGCACATAACTCCAGTGCTAGCACGTGTCTCAGTCTTTGCAGCAAGTCAAGTTCCCATTCACTCCCTCCCCTGTTTGCACTGCACACAGGGCTGAGTATCATCCACTCATCTGAGTAAACCTACACTGCCTTTGAGGGCAGCTGGAAGTCAGGCTCACCTGCTTGATTTCTGCTGTGACCTTGACCACACAGTTCAATATTGTGTAAAAAAAGCCTTTTCCTGTTTTGGGGTTTTTCCTGATTTGCACCTTTGACAGCTAGATGTGAATTTGTTCACAAAAACCCACACTCTCTTGTCAACTGCCAGTGAAAACCAAATCAAAGATGTGATTTCAGACTGATTGTTTCAAAATGCACTAAGTCCACTGGTAGCTCACGTCATTTCCAGCTGGTTCTCAAGTGACTGGTGACCCTTTTCTCCTGCTCAGACACTGCAGGTTCCCGACACAGGCAGGGCCAAGGTTGATCCCTTCATGCTCTTGTTACCAGTAGCAAATTTACCAGCCACTACTATTTTTCTGCAGGTTGACTATGTTGATTGTGACTATTTATCAGCCATGTTAGAACTTCTGGAAGTGCTTTGTGAGTTGTAGAATTTCTTAAGAATTCCAACGTTTTGAGCTAGAATTCCAACATTTTGGAACACCCTGTTTGGTGACTGAAAAGTCCTATCAAGCATCTGTTCTGGTAATGCCTGGATTCAGATTTGGGCCTGGATCTGAATTCACCCACAATCATCTGGAATACATTTCTTCAAATGAAAATAATGGAGGCCAGAGAGCTCAAAATCTCTCCCGTGTCCTTGGATGCCACCATGGCTGTGGCACAGGTTTGTTCCTTACAATATGCCACTTCCAATGGCATGGATCAAGTTTCTGCTTGTGTCTAAAGGCAGACTCAGCTGTGCCTTTCTTTGCTAGCTATATTAGTAATAAATATTGACATATTTATATATAGTCTTCCCTTATGACCTTGGAAAACTTAAAATTCATATTGACTGAAGACACTTAATTAAATCACTTAACTCGAGTGTCCTTATCAATAATCACTTAAACTGAAGCTTGTAGTAAAGATTAGATGTGAAATAATCAGAACAGTTATCTGGAATGAAGCAGGGAAACTCTAATCTCATATTCTTTGTGAAACATTACACCCTCCTGCATATCCATACAATCCTAACAGCTACTGATATTACTCTGCTTGAATAAGGTATAGGGTCCACTTTTTCTGTCAATAATCCTAAAGAAGTCAATGGAAGTTCTGATACTGGTGGGCAAACTGCTGTCTTCAAAAGAGTTAACCAAGGATCTGTTGAGTTTTCATCTTTGCAGGAGACAGAAGAATAAATGAATTTTTGAAGCTAACTCATGAAAAAAACTGATGCATAATTTCTCAGCCTTCTTGGTTAATATGTACTGCTAGAATTTCAATCACAGAAAAGATGCTTGCTACCTTAAAATGTTAATAATATTTCTCATTTGTGCAAGACTTAAGGGATAAAATTATTTTTGTAGTCAGCAATTTCCTTAAACTCCGTTGTATTGGTGTTCAGAAACAATTAGCACTCCCTAATGGAGGAAGAGCAATTATACGACATTTTAAAAAATGCACAGTGAATCATTGCCAGAGACCTTGGGTTTGGGGGCCTGTTAATTTTCAACTCTTTGTTAAATCCTCCAGGCTAAGCTGAAAACATAGCTTCCACATTTTCTATTTTTTTCTTTCTTTTGCAATAAATATTATTATGGATATACAGTGAAACACAACCCCCAGATACGTTATTTTAATTACTTATATTTCAGAATGTACAGAACTCTGGAACTATATTAAAGTCCTATAGGCCATCTTCTCAAAAAGAGGGACCTGAATCTTAATTAATACCTTCAGGAAATCCTAGAATAGGTATCAAGGACCAGGAGTACCAGTCAACTCACCAAATTAATCCTGCTGGTGCACGTAAGCATGCAACAAGTTTTTGTTCGTACAACCTACTTTCAGGACAAGTATTTAGAATAATTATTAGCATCTGATTGATGTAGGAAAAATCCTATTTTAACTGATGCTAAAGTATGTAAGCTCTTTTCCTGCAATGCACAGTGCTCTGCCCAGTGCTAAAGTTATGCTTTCATCTGGTTATCTTTCAAGGCAACCTGGGTGGTCACAAAAAGCACTTGACATCTTGATGCACTTCAGCAGTTTTACATATACACAAACTTTGTAGAAAAATAAATTTGTCATTCGTCACCACATATGTTGATCTGAGGAGCAAGGTTCCTGTGGCTGTAGCTCCTGTGCTGCTCAGACTTTTCTCATTCTCCCTCCCACCACCTCCTCCTTCTTTTCCCCTTTTCCCTCTTTCACTTTTTTCAATTAAACAAATTGTTTCCTCATAAACACAGAATTTCACAAAACAACTCCGAGGGTCTCGCTCTGCAGAATATGAAAATCATTTGTGCTAGCTACAAACTCATGTCAAAAATGTCTTTGTGCTGACTTCTTATATGGGCCAAACATTTAGAATATCTAATCTGTTATCGCTGTTCAGCAGGCAGTCTTGGCAACTATGATCTATTCTGCTTTGCTTTGGGGAATGTGATAAAGAGCAAGAAACAGCTGGTTTAAGAAAGCCTTAGAAACATCTCTTAGTTTATAAAGACAATAATAATATTTTCATATTTGAATGGGTTGAGATACATGTTAAACCACAGTAAAGGGAAAAAGTAAGTCAATTCAAAATGTTTTCTCAAGTCAATAAAAGAACACTGCAAAAAAATCCCTGCACTCTTGGGATTTCAGAGAAAACAAGTACACACTGTACACATGGAATTAAAAAACCGTCCTCCAAATCCCATCCACTTAAACTATCCCCTTTACTCAAATGTGTTTATATTATATTACAAAGCTGTGTTCATATGTTAAAAGTGACTATTCACAAATTCATTTTTCATCTCATTATCAAGTCCTTTTTTCCACTCTGTGTTGCTAGTTTAAAAAAAAAAAAAAAGAAATCTTAACCAATTTAATTATTTTCTCCTGTGTGGCATTGTTTATAAGTAGTGTTTGGACAGGGAAAAAAGCATAGTTTAAAAATGACAGTCTTAAACATATAAATAATTTACTATTGGGAATACCAAAGATGCTATTTAACATAATAGTGTCTTAAGACAGTGTTTCTAAAAGAGCCATCTTCTGCGGTTATTTTGTTGATATAGTTACAAGTGATAGCACACATTTGGTGACTGCCTCAGACAACACAGGGCAAACTCTGCTTTTGGTTATATCCAGCTAACTCTACTGACTGCAGTGAGGAAGTGTTAGGTAAGTTAAGAATTTGGTTGTTAACAGCACGCTGGAAGTGATTCAAAGATCACAGAAGTCTATCAAATAGGGCCCTTTGATTTCCATGGGCTTTAAACCCTGTGGAAAAAACATCAGTTTCTAGGGTAACAAAACCAGAAAAAACACTTTACTCATCAGCTTTTAGAGGCTACAGCAAACATCCAGGACCTTTTATTTCTTGCATTTTAAAGCAATCTATCATTTAGAATAGCCTTTTGCATGGCCAGCTGCTTGTTTGCATGATTAGAATTAACACACCAATATTTCAGCAAAGGTAATAGTTTCAGGTGCCTTTGACAACAATCAAACCATGTGTGTTTCATGGAGAGTTTAACAGGAGGGTGGCAAGAAAGCACTCAAAGTATTTACCTCCCTACACAAGATCTGCTGTGAAGACATCCTGTCTCTGCTTGGGCAAATTCCCCTGGATATCAGTGGGGATTTTTCCTGGTTAAAAGCTGGATCTATAACCGCTCAGGCAGTATCAACATATCAGGACACCCTTTAGCCCCGTATTTTGTTGTAAGTTTTACCTGGTATGTGACCTCTGCAGGTGTAATAGAATTCTTTACAATAGTCTTTGCACAGGTAGGGCAGCGTTAGTTCTTTTTCAGGAGTTTCCCCTTTCTCAGGTGAGTGGAATAGGTTCTGAGCGTGAGGTGAGCAGTGTGCACACTTGATTTCCTCCAGTAGCTTCGCACATTCTGTGTTGTTGGTGACAGAAAGGACCTGCAAGCCACAAACCAGAGACAAGTAAACGTGTGACCTGTGTCCCCATCTTACATGAAGAAAGATTGCATGGCCTAATGCCATAAATGATGATAGTGGAACCAATACAGTTATTATCAATGCATCGAGTTTCATGTCACCCTTCTGGAGGTGCAAAAGTTATTACTATGAAATGTGCAATATGCCATTGGTACAGTGAGATTTTAATTTCTCTGATTTCTTATAGAAGATTCTTACAGAATCTTCTGTAAGATTTCTTATCTGACCTTGCTTCTCAGATAAGAATAACAGTACTGAAGTTATTTTAAGGACCCAAGCCTGCCATCACATAGGCAATCTCTGAACTAGAGGGATCATTTGTATACGAGGGAGTTACAGCAGCAGGCCTTCTACCCACTTCCCTTACAAGAAGTTATGAAAAACTTAACCTGTAAGGTGGCCTACTGAAGTTTAGAGACTAAGAATTAAAATTCTACCATCAGAACACGTCAGGAAAACCATGTCTAGGTATTAATAGGTGTATCTTGAACGACACCACAGTCTGGCTGCTGAAATGACTGCTGTGGAATTCAGCAGGTGCCATGGATTTTTTATGCTTTAAATGCTGCGCTGCTCTTTGCTCTCTCTAAAGCACACTATTTGGAGATGGGAAACCCTGTATGTTTTCAGACATATCTTTCTATAAGTGAAAAAGTAGAATTTGTAACATCTTCTTTGTGTCAATATGGAAACTGTAACTTTGTCCTGAAAAAAAAGCATATATTATGTATGCATAGCACTTAAAGAGGCACGAAACCACAACTGATGATGTGTTTAAGTAAACACAGGAGGCTAAGGAGCGCAATGTCATGAAATCGTGAAAAATAATGGAAAACAGTGTCGTTGTCTTTACTAGCTTTTGAATGCAGTGCACTTCGTTAATCTATTGTTAACCACATGGATTGTTTTTTTGATCATTCATCCCAATGGTGGGCGGTGGGAAATGTATCCTCTCCATTAAGAGGGACTGAATCCGATCCAGTGCAAAAACAAAGCTCAGGTTTTTTCTGCTATATCTATAACACAGTTATAAACAAAGACTGCAAGGCACTTATGTTAAGAAATATTGATGTGGTAAATATTTGTATTGTGCAAAATTTGTAAATATTTGCAAATCATGCATTTGAAAATATTGCTAGTTTTTCTGTAGTTCGTATCTCTGAGCTGATTTGCAGCAGGACTTTCCAATGTCATTCCCATGCCATGCAACATTAAAGGGAATTATCTAAGTTACTTTTGATAAAATAAGTTATTCAGTGCAGGAACACTCCTGATATGCTTGAGTCTGCTGTCTCATAATTCAGCTCTCTTCTGGGATGCTGTACTTTGATAACACAGATCTGAATTCAGCTTTTTATTTACGGGTCATAATTACATAGATCTCAAACACTTGAGAGAAATGCACTTTCCACTGTTTAAAACAGGTATGTATTCAAAATATAACACAATACATGGCAAACTCTGTCAAGGAAAATTTAGTCTTACCATATATATATTGTCAAAAGACCATCTGAAATGTGCGCTATAGTTTACTGTTGGAAGTTGGATCACTGATTAGAAGAACACAATTTGGCTTCTACCCCTATTCTGGATGTGCTGCCATTGGCTTCAAAAATAATTCCTCCAGGTTTGCCAGGAACACTAAATGCATTAAATGTTCTGTTCTTTAGACTACCTGCTGTCAAAATATCCTCAGCTTCGAATCACCTGCAGGTCAGTAATGTGATTAACATCTGCCACATACAGTTTATTATCTCTCTTCAAACCTTTCTTGAGAATATAATTGTCTCACATATTTTGTAATGGGTTTGCCTTTATTTTTTTTAAAGCTTTAAAACAGTAATCAATTAATTGCTTGTTGCATGTATGGCAAAAGGTTTGCATTAGTCCTGAATTCTTTGGGGAACAACCACAGGCTCTTCTCCCCTGAGAGAAGAAAATTCTTTCGGCTGGATTGCTCATTTGGGCCATAGCAGCAGAATCGTTAACCTTAGTCTTCTTTCTTGAGTTTCAGATGTTATTCTAAATATGGTAAATCTTGAAGACAAGAACTAAAAATATAATGTTAACTACTACAAACTATAACCGAAATACATAACAACTAAAACTTTGAACTTGACTGAATTCTGCCTAGGATTGCAGTCCAGGTAGCAGAGAAGAGACTTGACATGCTTGCAGCAATCCATGCTGCTGAGGCAATATTCTGCATCAGCTGGACTTTCCTAAGGGATGCTGTGATTCTGATGGGAAGGGGCCTGTAGAATTCAATCAGGTCATTGTTTGCCAAACAGGACAAAGTCTGAAGCCATTAGGGGGGGAGCAAAAACACTATCCATAAATGCCACTTTTTAAGAACATCATGTCACTTGTCTCTTGAAGTAAGGATTAAGTGACCCATTTTGGTGTTTCCACCAAAGGGCTGTGAGTACAGACCCTTCAAAGAACTTGCCAACATGCAGTAGCATCACCTGGTTTGCAGAAGTCTCAGAAGTTTTCATCAGGGAGTTCATCTCGGGATCTCGGGCTTTCTTGTGGTAACAGTGTGATGGTGTGTTTAGAAGTGCAAGTAAACACAAGGTATTACTAGGTAAATAATCAACGTGTTTATTGAATTAACTCCACAGAGATGCAGATAGAAAACTGTACTTCTGCTGGAAGACTCCAGAACACANAAGCTAATTTACTGTTTCTTGTGGAAAACGTAATTGACGTTGCCTGGTGATACAGGCTTGCCAACATTTCAGTCCTCAAAGTTAAGACAAAAGGATCCTAATCCCCCTGAGCAGCTGCTATCCAGGAATTAACCACAGGAATTCACCCCCTCATGTCATTTCTGGAATGAATCTTGGTCATATAATAGCTAATCGGAAGATTAAGGAATGAGAGTCAATCAATTATCTGAATATCAAGTACAATGTTACTTAACTTTTAGAAAGCTCAAGCGAAATAGGGTGGTAACATTTGCTCTGTGTGAGGTCTGATGTGTAACTCTGTACTGGCTTGGAGATAGGACAAGTCTCTATTCTGAATTTCAGTAAATCGATAATGTATTTATCCTGGAGTATACTAAACCAGTTCTAAGCAGATTCTGAAATACTTATTCTAATGAAGCTTTTTCTGTTGGATGTCTACTTTGAAAATGACCTTAAAGTTGACAATGGCTTTGGTCTTTTGAAGAAATGTAAACTAATTTCCTGCTTCAATTTTTAAAGTCGTATGTGAAACCATCAAACTGCAGTGGTTTAAACTAACTGCGCTCTGGAAAATATGTAAAACTTCCAAACATTTATTGCAACATGCCTAATAATGATTATGCCTGCTGCTGACTAATTTACAACATCTGTAAGATCATCCTTTAATCTCTAGGCACATGAAAGTAAAATGGGTAGACTAAAGGTAAGATAAATCCTGGAATGCACAGGAAAGCACAGCATACTAAATTGGTTTATCAACAGAAAGAAGAGTGCAAAGAAGAAGAAACAGAAGATGACACAATAGACAGAAATTCTTTATGATTAATATTGTCATCTGTTCTGTGTACTCTGTCACATCTAGTTGAGAAAGGCAGTAGAATTTTGATGCCAACAGAAGGAAAAAAACAGTGAAATAAGTCATTGCAGTAAGCCATATTTGATATACAAGCATTTACGTCTAAAAATCATGTGCTGACGAGATTGTTCAGCTGTTGAGTTGAACATATGCCTCTTCTGTATTATAGTGCTGGATTATGTCATTAAAGAGTTCAGTTTCAATTTTAGGGTAATATTTAAATAGATCATTGTACTAAGGCAGCTGTTAAAGGGACCCCAAGATGAGTTATTTGTTTAGTTGGATGTGCTCAACAATAGCCTTTGTTCATGAAAGAGCCAGAGCAAACAAATGATTGTAAAAGGGCACACTTGAAAACAATTGCTTTTCACCCATTCCTTGACAGCCTTGGCTGTGAAACCATCCAAGGTAGAGAGGACTTCTTTGCCTGTCAGTAGCCCTTCATAAACAGGGGGATATTGCCAGAAAAATAAAAGAGTTAAATGTCAACAACGGAACGCAAATATTTTACTTGAGCCAGTGCAATGTTGTATCTGCTCTGTACGGTAGCTCCATTATTGTTCCCAAAACTGCAGGTGGTGTTTTCATTTATAAGCACAGTTCAATAATTTGGTCAAAAATTCTCATAGACCCAGCATCTTAACCAAGAAGATCTTATTAGAATGTCTACTGAGCATGCTCAATTAAATTTTTTTTTTTTTTAAAGATGGCAGCTCTCAGATTTCTGTTAATGGCATGGCCACTCCATCGTGTAGGTATGTGATGGAGTTTAAAAAAGCTGGTTTTTGGAACAGTAGTAGAATACAGTTAAAAAAATGTGCTTTTAGAAAAGTTACAGTCAAATGCATACCATAATACTTTGCCATGTCTTTTACAGAATGACCACCTCATTCTGCCAAGTATAAACGACATATAGTTTGACATATTTTTTTAAACATATATGTTTATCAGATATGATAAAGCAGATTTGTGAATTTCATAAAAAATAATATTCGGTGAAAAAAAGTCTGATTTTACAACTCTGTAAAATAACATTCCTTAAAAAAGGTAATTTATATTTTAAAGAAAATACAAAACAGGTTCAACAGCTCAGAAATAGGTACTGTGGCATATATGGTCACTTCCTCACATTTACATCAGGTTTTAGTACCATCAGTAAGAAAAAAAGACATTGAAAAGGAATTAAAATATCTTTTAAAGTAATAGTAAGAAGAGAATAAACACTTCAACTGCCTGGGGATGGAAAACTAACCAAAATTGAACTTCCAGTTTATTGCATTCAACCAATTACCACAAGGGTCTCCAAGTACTGAATAATCTCAGTAGCATATATGCCACGGAGACATTGCAAACGGGGTGAATTAAGGACATATTTTTCCAGCCCTTATTATTTTTTTCCTTTTTTTTTTCTTTTTTTTTCTCCAGCTAGATCTTTCAGGTTATCTGTGTGTGGTTATAGTTTAATTCAATTATCACACAGGAGCTTAATGACACTGTCTCTAGACAACATGAAGAAATATATCTGCCTTGAATCTCAAACTGCTGCTGCATATGGTATGAATAAAGAGAGATCTGCAGCTGAAAACCTGCAGTAAGACAGTTCTCACTCATCTGGGAATAGAGGGGGTAGGACAAATGCTCCCTCAAAAGGCATGAACATTTGGACAGAGCTGGGGACTGAAGGAGAATGATGTTCTCCAGTTTCACCCATTAGTGAACCAACTAACAAACACAATGGTGTTGTTGTTATTCTTTTGCCATAAGCAACAGGACTCTGTGTGTGGGCAGCAGTTTAGTGGGGAGGAGGATAAGTCGACCCCTTTTTGTCCTATTGATTTTTTCCTATTTGCATGACTTGAGCAAATTAAATGATGCAATATGGCTTTTTGTTACAAAACAAAGTGAGAGATACCACCCAGACACATATGTTGATTCGTAGAAGCTGTTTACATGAGAATGGAGTGAAATCTACCGTGAACTGAGCATAAAAATTCGATTCAGGCTGGGTATTTTTTTTTATTATGCTTGGGCCAGCAAGACTGAAACACAAGTTTTCCAAGAGTCTCTCAGACCTTGACAACTAGAGAGTTGTAACTGAGGAATTCTTAATTAAACCTAAATGAGGATTAAATGTAAAA
>VWZT01012017.1:459980-509933 GCA_013397055.1 Pachycephala philippinensis
CTCGGGGTCTGCTCCCCCATTGCCCCCACAGCTCATCCCCAAGCGCCACGGAAGGTTCCAGAGGCGTGGGGCCAAGCGCAGGGCGGGCGTCGACGGCGGGAGCTGCCCTCAGCTCCCGGTGGCTTTTTCCAGCGGGACTCCGGCACCGTGGCTGCCCCCGAAGGTGCCGCGGGCTGGCAGACCCTTGGCGTGTGTGAGCGCCATGACCAAGGTACAACCTGTTGGTGATGACGGCATGGCGGCCATTCCCAAAGGTGTGAGGGAGCAGCCTGTGGGGGGGTGAGCGTCCTCCCCGTGTGCCGAGAACGGGAGACCTGTGTGTGGCAAGAGCAGGAAGATCCAAGTACCTGGTGACAAGAAAGCACCTGTGAGGCCAGGAGCCATCCAGAAAGGGAAAGGCCAACAGGGGTGAAGTGGAGGAAAAAGGAAGCCCAGAGAACCCCAGCCCAGGGTAAGCCCTCAGAGGTGGCTGAGGTGCAGGTGTGGCTACAGCCACTGACTTGGAAGCGAAGGGCAGCTGGATAAGTAAAGTCATAGATGTGTTCACCAGGGACTGGCTGCTCATCCCAGAAATAGAGGGAAAATTGGCTGGTACCCAAAGACCACTTAGGAGGGAGAAAGGGGAAGAAGTATTGCATTAAGTTCCTCACATGCACTGGTGTCGCTAAACCAACTAGGCCCTGTTCCTGTTTTTCACCAAGCAAAGTGAGTCTCTTCATATTTACACTTGAACTCTAAAACAGCCGCACTGAGCTAAATAGGAGTTTGGCATCGATAAATGGCACATGAGATAGATTATTGAATAGACACAAAGACTCTTCCCTCTCCCTTCAAGTGCATTTTTGAAGGCAAGTGGTTCCTTAACTCACCGACTACCCGTTGTCTTGCCACTGACTCTCATTTGACTGAAGGTTTTCCCAACCAAGGCTCGAGCCACATCCACATGAGTAAGGAAGGCCTGTGGTGCAGCTTGGGCCTCATCACTCATGTTGGTAAGTGGAATAAGGGTGTATTCCTGAGATACAGCATCCTTGCTTTGTAGTTTTAGAGAAGAGTACGGCTTTGCAGTACACAAACTTGTTCCATGAGTAACCTGACATGGCAGAACTGTGGCAGTGCAGTTCTACGACAACAGCTATGCCCTTTTCATTACTCTGGGGTATTGCGTAGATTATTCTGAAATATAAGTGATTCTGGTATACAGCAGAATAACAGTATCAGAATTAAGTCACTTGTATTCCCAAGCAGACCCCTCACAGGGGGTTACACTGGCAGAACTGTAGTGGCCTAAGGACAGAGCAGGAGGTCTGTATGTCTCTTTCCCTGTGTAGGCATAAATATCTGTACCAGTTCTCAGAGGAGGTAAGTTTGAGGTGTATTAATTAGATAGAGAAAGATTTCCTGAAATGGGCTTTAGATCAAGCTGCCAAACTAAGAAAGAACTGACAGTTTGTGAAGATCTGTTTCTACACAGAAATTTTACATGGATCTATGATGGAGACATTTCCCAGAGATCCTGTGGAATGTACTGTTGACCTTGTATAATACAAAGTGCTCAAAACTTCAAGCTCTATAGTGATGGGGTGATGTAAAGATGTATAAGCAAGACTTTAAGAAGGTTGAATGTTCTTTAAAAACTAAAAAAACAGAAATTGCTGATTCTCGGGGTTTTGTGCAAGAAGACCTGATTTAATCTAATGTTCCTTTCCACTCTTTAAAAGTACAAGTTGGCTTCTTTTCTAGGGAAGTATTTTTCTTGGTTGATACAGAATTTGATTTTAATTTTCATAATGCAAAGTTAAAGTCAGTGTTAGTATATGCCAGTTCAGAGTGTCAACTTCAGGTGACTCCCAGCCTCTGATAAACAGAGATAAGGGAATACTTATGAAGTAAAAACATACACATAGGAAATACGGATAATAAACACATCAGTTTTTTAAGGCAACCTGGATTCTGTCACATGAAGCTCATTACTAGAAATAATTAAACATGATGATGACATAAGTGAGCTGAATAAATCCTGTTATTTCTTCAGATGTAGATGAGAATCTTTGTAGGATACAAGTAAGGATTTTTGGGTTGCAGTGCAATTATGTGTGAAAGGATTAGAAAGTTTTAAAAAGGGAAGCTGTTTCTGCCACACTGTTTGAATGTAGCTAGATTTTCTTCTAGTTTTGCCTGGGAGATAAGCAGACTGTGCTTAGTTACACCATTACTTTAATTATCTGTATTATTATGTATATAATGATATGTCCTTGGGTACCTGTATCATGTGGATTGAATGTGTCAGAGCGTAAAACTGATTGTGGCATGCACATGAATTTATGCTTTCTCAGATTATTTTATGTTACACATATTTTTCAAGGGAATTTAGCTGCACCAAGAAACTTGCTTTCAGGTTTGAAGACCTGTTGGACATCAGGAATAATTTTTTCACTGAAAGGATGGTTAAAGCATTGGAACACACTGTCCAGGGAGGGGTGAAATCACTGTCTATGGAGTGTTCAAGAAACGACCAGACGTGGCATTTGGTGCTGTGGTTTAGTTGGCATGGTGGTGCTCAGTCAAAGGTTGGACTTGGTGATCTTGGAGGCCTTTACCAACCTTAATGATTCTTTGATTCTAAGTCCATGAACTCCTCAGCAGTTTGAACAAGAGAGGAAATGTGTAGTTACGTGTAGCCGCTAGAGTCAGTTTTGGGAAATACAGTTATCACAGGAGTTTGCAGATAGGAGCAGAAGCTGGGCAAAGTGATTTCATGGCACCAGGTTTGATGGAAGCAAACAGTAGCATCCCATTATTCCTAAACTACCAACAGATGTTGTTTGGTGACACAGATTTACGTATGCTTGTGATTCACAGGAAAACTTTACATGTGGTCACCTCACTTGTAAAAAGCTACGCCCATGAAGTGAGATGTGTCTTCAGCAGGGATAAATTCCAACCTTCCACAATGGTAGCAAATACCTGGTATGCCGTGAGGATGAATATTGCAGTGTTGGAGCAGGCTTCGAAATTATGGTATTATGAAATTATGATATTCTGAGAAATTATGATATTTCAGATACTAGTAGGGGAGCATCACCCCTCTCTATCAAGAAGACAGCTAGATAAAGCAGGTGGACTTCAGCCCTTGGGAGAGTGACTCTGCTCTTGTTTTAGCTGGAATTTGAGTTGAATTTCTGAAACACATTTATTTTGTAATGAGAAAAAAGCTTTTTTCTTTTTTTTCAGAACCACTTACTTGTAAGAAGAAATGAGGGTGAAATCTCTTCATATCTCATTACCATTACACTTTTCACTTAGTCCCTCTATAAACTGTAGGATGTGTTGCAAAGCCAATGATTCCTTTTCTGTCTAGGTGGTTCTATGAAGAGCAGGGAGTTGGACTTGATGATCCTTATGGGTCCCTTCCAGCTTAAAATACTCTAAAGTTCTGTGGTCTTGTTGGGATTACTCTGGATCATAGACCAGTGAGAAATGCTTGGTCATGGATTCTCTGCTGTAGATGCTTAAGATTAGAGTTCCACCTCCAGATTCAATTCTGTAAAAAAAAAAAAAAGCCTTTAATTTGAAATTTTGTATGTTTCATTTAGATAGGAAAGCAGAAAAATCTTTCTAAAGGTCACATGGTTTGTTTAAATTACTTTGTAACAACACCAAGCTTGAGAGTCCAAGCTCTGTGGCTTCTGCCTCAGCTGCGGCTCCTGAAACTTAAAGTTGCCATCTCCCTGTTTTCTGTCGGCTAGATGGACAGAGACACAGGAATCTGGAAATTTGGAATGAGGACTTGGGCAAGAATCTCAGGGTTTGGCAGTCTGGGCTCCTGTGCTTCTGGCTTTTTTTGGGTAAAAGCCCAACTGTCCTGAGAGTCCCATTAGAAGTGAAGTTGAGAGTTTTTTCTGGCTCTGGGCTGCATCACTGGTGCTGGGGTTCCTGTGGCTTCATGGCAGAGAACTGCAGCATCAGGAAACACTGACTCTGGGACAGTCTTTATGGCAGGAGTTCCCTGCAGCTGTGAACTTCACAAGTCCACTCGCTGTAGCAACTCCTCTGGTAATGAAGAAGGAAAACTGCTGGAATGGTTTCATTGAAGTGTCTCGTGGTTAGTCAGAAGTTTATAAAACCATTATATTTTTATATTTCTGTTTGTGATGTAACAGAATTTCTTCAGTTGGTCGAAGCATTTCTGGTCCATTCTACCAACCCTACACTATAGCCCACATCATTTCATGGGGTTGAGAATAACATGTTGCTTGTCTTTGCATACCACAAATACAAGGTGTGAAAGCTGGTATAGCATGAATGAACAGGACTTGTTAGGATATTTTTTATGGGAAAATAGGTGCCCAGACAGTCACAGAAAGGTTTTTAGGGTATGCCTTTACCACAGATTTCCCCATGGCTCTTAGAAATCTTCTAACCCAGCTGAAGCCACCTGGACCATTTGAGTCTGTAAACTAATGCATCTCCTCTCTACACAAGACTTCAAAAAACCCTGATTCCCATCTGTGTACAAAAGCAGTATTGGACTGATGTTAACTCCACTTGATTGGCTCATCAGGGATTAAGACCTGCAGATTGTTTTAGCACATCATGTCAGCTGCTAGCACAAACCTTCAATTACATGTGTTCAGTTTTGCAATGAGGGCTGGTCTAACTAGGAGGCAGATAAAGCAAACCATTTTGTGAGGGAATGAAGACTCAAGAGGCCCTCTTGCCTATAGTCTGCATACTTTCACTACCTGCTGTAATTCACCTCAACAGCGGGTCTCTATTTATGTGTCTTACAAAGAGACAAAGGAAGCTGCTGTGGGAAAAATCTTTCTTTCCTGCCAGGGACTGTGGTAATCCCACTCCGAACTGCAGTTTACAAGCCACGTGTATGCTGTGCCTTGCTCCAGTGTTTGAAGTATCCATAATGTGCTGTAGGAACAATTTGTATAAGATGTCCACAGGGGAACTCTGAAATGCTTGTAATACTTACCAAAGGAATAAAGGTCTTTCTGTATAAGTGATATTGTACATGCCAGAACTAAATAATGGACTTAAATATTTGTGCCTAGTATTCTTTGTAGCCTGCTGAGTGTGGGGATGGAAATTTTACCCTGGCAGTGTTAAAAGTAAATGGTCATGAGGCTCTGCTCTGAACTGCCCAATGACTGGGGTGTCAGACAGGATTCCACAGGTTTTCCCTGTGTTGATGCAGTGCACGAGCATTTAACTTCATTCCATAGGTCATTGTGAGTCAATTCCTATCTGATATGGAAGCTTGGGGAAATTCTTCATAGTAGCTTCCATATAATACACGCTAAGGCACCGTGTTCTGCATTGCTGCGTATCGGGCATATACGCTACATTAACTTGAGGCTAACTTACAAACAGTAAAAAAACTTTTCTCACATAGGTGGAAAATAACAGTGGAGTCAGCAACCACTGTCACATATTTTTCTGGAACAGCACGTGTCCAATTCATATGTGAGATGCAGCTTTCAGAAGGATGTCTGTAGTTCACTACCATAATTAGTCTTTTGGAAAGTAGGGAGTTCAGCTCTATTACAATTGCTCTTTGGTGCATTGTTCTCACAGCTACTCAGGGCCCTGGCACACGGGGGAAAGCAATGGTGTACCTGACCCTCATCCTCAGCCCTGTGCTAACAGCCTGCCCCAAATCAGCTGTTCTGCCGTGTTAAATGATTCTGAGTGCTGCCAAATGCTGCCTCACGTTTCTGGCATCACACACGAGCTCTGCAGGCTTGTGTGCACTTCTGTGCAGTGTCATATCTACATCAGGCCATCGTTTCCAAGTGCTTGTCCAGCCCCCACTGACCTGCGGTTACAAATTTTACCCTCTCTTTTCTTTACTTTTTTCATCTTGTTTCCCTGAAGGGGCATTGGGAACATTGTGTTACCAGCCTAAATCCTGACCGGATGAGATCAGTCTGGAAAGGATTAAAGTCCCAATCATGTAAAGAAAAAGCTGGAGGAAGCAGGTGATTTTGTAAAAAGCTAATTCTTACAGAGGGTGTTCTTTGGGAACCCATCACTGAAGTCACTCAGTTTGGCCTGCCTGCCCCCCTCACACTCCTGTGATGCACAACAAATTTCAAGCACATGGATCTGAGATTATGTACAATAGTAAACCTTTAACTAAAAAAAAGCCATGCTCAGGTTCACAGTAATTAAAATGGAATGTTGGCACTTGTTTGGCCAGTAACTTATGATGTGGCCATAAAGCTGCTTCATCCGCACAGAGTACTGTCAAAGCACCAGGTTTTGGGACTCCTTGGTTCTGCCGCCTGAGACTATTCTGCCAGGAATGTGGATTCCTGACAGATTGGACTGTGTAAATTCTTCCAAACCTTGAGGTGAAGAGTCCATTAACTTTGGTGAGAAATACATCTAAGTAGGTGGTGGGTTCACACACAGGTGGCAATGTGTGAATAATTTCTTTCATTTGACTGTAAGATGCATGAACAAAGAAGATCCTTGGATAAAGATGTAAACTGATGTGGATGCCAGATGAACTCTGACTGAACTTAAGGCCAAACCATATTTTTAAAAATAAATAAATTACTCAGGATAAGGAGACACAATAGCAGATGCTGGAACCATCTGTTCCTGGACAGCTCTAATAGAAAACTCCTTCTAGTCTATTGCGTGTTTCTTTCTCCATGAGAAAGTAGTATTCTCCCTATGAATGTGGTCTGCCTGTGGTAGGATATGAACAATAACAGCCTTGATTTCCAGGTGAGTTGTCCTCAATCCCAGAACTTCCATATGCAGCCTGGCTTCTGCAGCATTTGAAATTCTGCATATAATCAAGTGATTGAGTTAAGCACTCCATCCTAACCTTAAGGCATGTATTACAATCACTCTCAAATGAACTTTAAGGATGAGCTGTACTGCTCCATGTAATTTGTTACAGATGTGAGGGAATCCCTAATTTCCCAAGGAATGGTCACTGCAGACTAGATGTTGTCTGAATGAGGTAAAGAGACTGCACTTAACCCTTACTGCAGAGATTCAGTTTTAATTTTATGCAAAAACATGATTTAAAGTGGTCACTATTCCAGCTTATTCACTTTTCCTACTCCCCATATAACTTTTTAGAATAAGGCCTGAATTGTAAAACAGAATCCTAGCATTCCAGGGATGATACAAAATTACAGACTACTTTCTATGTTTGGGACAAGATTAGTAGGTATAGGTCACCACTCAGATATTAAGTGTTGACTTTCACGAGGGATCAATTTTTTGAGACCCATCCAGTGGAATAATGATACTTAGTCATTTTTAATATGGAAATACAGTGTTTGCGGGACAATGTCTATGTCTTGGACGAGTTGTTGAATTTTGCTGGCAAATCTGTCAAGTATCAGCGGGACTCAGATGAGTTTCTACTGCCACTCAACATTTTTTGGAAACTCAGGGGTCAGCTGGATGTTCATGAGGGAATTACTTGTTCCAGCAGTCATTTTTTTTTTTCGAATATAGAGTCTGAGATGGTAGCACTTTACTTCTGTGGAACTGTTTATGATAAACTTATCTGAATATATGTAAGGGAGGAAGGCTCTGAGGACATTCGAATGCTGTGCCTCTGGCAGCTTGAAGGAGCAGAGGGACTGTGTGGGTTGTTCTCTCTGGACCTGTGTTTTTTTTGTAGAACCTCACACCAAACGTTCAGTTCTTCTGGGAGGCTTATGTATCGCTCCACCAAGCGTGGCTTTCCAAAGGGTTTGAACTTTAACACCAGGGGCACTTGCATGTCTCAGGAGGAGGTAATCTGTATAGACAAAACTTTGGGAAACACTTCTAAGTGACAGCTGTATGTTCCCTGAGAGTGCTGTTGTACCAAGAAATCAGTGAACTAGTCTGGAAGTCTGCACAATCAAATTGTTTTGACAGAGCTGAGTGGACAAGTAATAATTCTGAATTTTCCAGTATTTTTGGATAAGAGACAGAGTTTTAAAGTTTTGATACTGATTTTAACAAGATGTTAAAAATGTAATTTCAAGCAGATAACATAGTAATTATAAGTTATTTATCTTCCTGCTTTCCTACAGGGAGGGAGTCATGTAGGACATAAATAGGACACCTCTAGAAAAATAACTTCATGGGGATACAGTCCTGTGCTTCTTTCTTACTGATCCTTAATTTAGAGATTTCTGGAATACGATTCCACACTGTATCTTGAGATCCACCCAGTAGCATGAGAGAATTCTGAAAAGGTGTAACACTTAAATGGGTTAATTATGATTTCTTTTTACATCCTTTCTCACAGCAGGCAGCAATTCACTCACTGATGGGTAAATATCTTTTATTTGAAGAAGATTAAGATTTATGAATAATAGTAAAATGACACTAGCACTGAAAAATACTAAAGAAAAAAAAAGAAGAGAATAACAATTAGTGATAAAATAGAGAAGGAAAAGTGAGTAATGAAATCAAGGCTCCTGTCCATTGTGGCTTGATCCAGAGCCCATTCAACACGTTCCCCTGATTTTCATATCACAGAATCATGGAATGGTTTGGGTTGGGAAAGACATTGAAGATCATCCAGTTCCAAACCCCCTGCTGTGGGCAGGGACACCTCCCACCAGACCAGGTTCCTCAGAGCGCCATCCAACCTGGATGAACACTTCCAGGGATGGGGCATCCACAGCTTCTCTGGGGAACCTGTGCCAGTGCCTCACCACCCTCACAGCAAAGAATTTCTTCCAAATATCCAACCTAAAGCTGTCCTCTGTCAGTTTAAGTCATTACCCTTTGTTCTCTATTGATCCTTCCCTTACTGTGGAGATCCTTCTCTCCTGGACCTGAACTTCAGCTGATACTTTATTTCTTGTGAGTACAAAGATGTTAGCTAGCTACCTATACAGTATTTGTGTACTAACATACTTATGTTGATTTTTATATTCATTAAAGTCACATTAATATAGAATATTTTTAGTTGTGCATAAGATAATAAAAGTGTTTCATGTACCACTTAACTTTTGAACAATTGAGGAAGCCATGGGTTTTGGTTAACTCTGAAACAGAAACGGTTGCAGTGTATTCTGATTCTTACTTGAGAAAACATTTGTTTTTAAATCTTTCTTAGAGAAAGATGCCCATTTCAGTGACCTTACTTGTACAATGCTCACAATCCTTACATACTTGTTTGAGGAGCCTTGTGGAAATGCAAAGCACTTCTTAAGTGCTAAGTACTGTTTATAATAGGAAATTTTTCTTCCACTCCCAATCCTAAGTTCTTCCCAGAAAATTATTTGGCCAGGCTATGCTGTAACTTTCTGTAGTGTTTAAATGAGAATAATATTTCATTCCTTCATTTGGCATGTAAGATACAGTCATTGTGTATGGCAACCCACAAAATAGACAGGAACACTGCAGTCTGTTTTATTAAATTATTACATGTGATAAACATCCATTTTTCATTGGTATCAAGGGCTCTGAGAAACTGTTTCAACATAAAGCAACAAAAATTGAGATATCTTGTGCTTTGTCATACAGGTTTAATGTTTTATGAGTCTGCATATTTATAAACATTTTGGAATATTTATTATTGTCCTGATGGAAAAGAACTACTGATCTGTTGTATCAATATATGTCAGAAGCACGTGAATACTCAAACATTCCTGTTCAAATGAATGATAAAGATTCCTTCTTTTTCATGGTTACAGTTTTACATTTTCAAAATAAAATGTAAAATACTGTGGAGATGCAATTTCTTGAATTTGCTTTGTTTGTGGAAATGCAGGTTTCCAAAGAGCCCTATTGGTTGATGCTCTGATTTGTTTACATGTCTGTAGAAAGGAGACAATTGGAAATGATGAAATCACTGCTTTACAGGTAGCCAACACCCTTGGCTGTGTGGATTTTGGCTGAGATGGTGAGGAGTGCTGCAACCCAAGTGTGATTCCACCGCCAACTCCATCGATGCTTCATACTGAGAATGGGTAATTAGTTTTCATTAAACACTTTAGCTGACACTAAAAAATGCGAGTATTTCTACAGAACACTATTTGCAGGACCTATATTGATGTTTTGGTACAATGTGCATCAAAATTAGTTTTATTTTCACATGGTGTCACAGGTGAAACAGTGTCTGAATCACCTGCTTTTGAAAATTTATGTACCACAGTGTTAGTACTGGAATAAGACACATAATGAAACAGAAAGCTGAATACAATTATTTTAAAAATCTTTATTATGTAAGTTAGTTCAATATAACTCTAGTCTTTTGTTTTAAGCCTGTTGGAAATTAATTTTCCATTTGTATTTTAAATGTATTTGGATGTTGCCCTGCATAGTGGCAATCTGCATTTGATTTTGTCATTTAATTCATATTACAGTAGTCTATAGAGTAACATTAGAGTAAACTTTAAGTAAACTAAGGAAATATGGAGATTGTAGAAGGAACATTTATTAGGGTACTGTTGTATATGGAAAAAATGCATGCTTCCTTCTGTTATTAAATTAAACATTTCTGGGCAGTAATTGAGACTTGTTGAACTCTGGTGTGAACTCTGAGCTATAGATAATATTCTAAATGGTGATTTCCTGGTTTTGTCTTATGAATAGTTCTAAGTATATTAGTAAAGATTTAATCTTTTTTTTTTTTTTAAAGAAAATGTCATATTAATAGGTTAATTCATTTACTCATTAGTTGTTTAGCTCTTAATGTAAATTTTAAATTTGTGAAAGGAAAACATAGGCCATTACTCTCTATGAGACTGAAAATTCCTAAGATACTGAAAATTTGAAAAATTCTTAGCTTTTGAAGTGTCTGTGCTCTAAGAATTAAAGAAGAAAAAGCTTCATTAAAACCTGTAGCAGGGTCAGATTTTTCTCCTTGATGTCTGAGGCATGGAAATTCTGTGCTGGGACTTTCTATGATCCTTTTATGGCCACGTTCAAGCCCCAGTTGTAAAAGGGAAGAGGAGGCCCATCAGCTGTTTGTAACCGTCATGTCTCTGTTAATTTCAGTTTGAATAATTTCTAACTACAAATCTGCCCCAGGATCTTTATGTAAAGACCCTTTTGTGTATTTTTCTTTGAGAGGCAAAAAAATATACCCAGAAAACAGAAACAAAATGCTTTGTGCTCCATCTTGTGCATTATCACTTTAGGATATTAAAGTGTAGTGGCACTTTGGTAGCAAAAGAAAGGAAGGTGGCCTGCCAACTAAAGCAGGATGCAATTTCCTTCCACCCTCTTAAACGGTCTTATGATGTACTCTTTGTTAGCCAGCCCCTGTTGTATTGAATTAGTCTTCTACCCATTACTTTAAATTCCAACTGTAGAAATACTGTTGGCGCTCATAAGGCAGAGTGAACCAGAAAAACACAGAATCCTTTTCAAATTACGCTAGTAGCAATAAAAAAATAATAATTAAGACGAAACCTCATGCTGTTTCACCTGTTAACTTAAGAGGTTTAGTAGACAAGCACAACCACCAAGAGATCCTTCCTTTGGTGATGCTTCAGAGACAGCCACCTCGAAAAGTGCTGACTTAGAGATGCTATGGAAACACCTGAGATTCTGACTGTGTTGCTGGCCTTAACTGGAGGGAGAGTGCTCCAAATCCAAAGAACTCTGAAGTGATTCTTCTTCAGTTTGCTGTCCTGGATTCTTCACATTCCCTATGTCCTGCAGGAAAGGAGTATCTCTTTTTTGTTGTTGTTTTGTTGTTGTTTCCCTCCCCAGCTCCCTGTCTCCCCCCAGAACCAAGTGTTACTCAGTGGAATTCACCTCGCAGAGGAGCAAGACTTTTCAAGGCTCCTGGCCTGCCGCACAAATACAGGCTGCTTGTGTTGTTTTGGTTAACAGTTCAAGTATCCCAGCAAGTCCTACTTAATAAGCTATCTGATAAGGCTTGATTGTGCTTCACTGTGTTTAAATTTCCTGGGGAACTATTTAGATGATGAAAGTGCTCCAGTGCCTGCATTTGTGTAAAACTCCAAAATTATAAAACGCAGCCTTTAGTGTCTCAAGGTCTCAGATGATTGAAATACCAGAAGGATTTGCATATTGAAGTATTTTACTCAGTATCTCAATATTGGCATAGATGATACATTGTGTAAATAATATCTGTTTATGCTTTGCTTTCTGTGTTACATTTTGTTGGTGTGACTGTTAAATAGAATAGTCAGAAAGCAATTTCATAGCTCTTTGCAGTACCAGAACCTACAGAAGGAGAAGGTCGTGTGTAGATCATCTAGTTTTTATCTTGGCAATAGAGGATTGTGCCTTGTATTTTTTGAGAGAGTCTTCTGACTTGTTGACCTTCAAACAGTACTGTCAAATTGCAGGTGGTGCTATTTCTCTTTGGCATTATATTTCCATTAAATAATGTCTTTTGAAAATTATGTGTCCTCGCAGACCGACAGTGTCTAACCTTCATCTGGAAAAAAATCTGCATTAAATCTTAGCTGATCCTGGATAACTAGTTAAGTATTCTTGTTGTTATTATGCAGTAACTTTCTCCTATCTAATTGCTCATGCTTACAAATCATAGAATGCAAGCTTCCATTATGTACTTGGCCTGAGCCTTAATATTTAAAAGCTATTACTTGAAGGAAAAAAAGTTTGTTTCAGTAGAGTATGCTGTGACAAATAAGAAATTCCAAAGGAGTTTACAGGAAACTTGGTAAAGTTAACATATTTCAGACCTTCAAAATCCCATACTTCTGCACACATTTCTTTACCTCACATTGAAGATATCCAGGTGTGGTTCTGGTGATAGCATTGTTGTAGCTGTGTTTGTTTAGTATTTTTGTTTAAATATAGCTCTTCCTTCTGTCCTGGCATTATTTTCACTATTCACAGTGTTTTTACTTAAATTCATAATTTTGATAATTCCAACTGGAGAATTCTGTTTCATTTACTTATGGCACTTCATGTGAAACAGTTCTGCCTTCATTTCCTGTTTATTTTTAGTTGCTAATTTTCAGACTTTTTCCATCCCCTTGGGTTTTTTAAAATCCTGTTTGGTACTAACCAGGGTGGTCCAACTGGCAGCCCAAGGAACAGTTCCATCTGGCCTGCTGCATTTGCCAAGGAGGAGCTAGGAAATGCCTGTAAGGGCATGCACTGCCCTCACAAGCACATGTTATCTATTGCTCAGCTATGTAACCGTGCTTGAAGCCCAACTGTTGTGCCATGTCCACCCGGAAAAGGAGATTGGCGCTAGACATTCCTTTTCCCCAGCACAGCCACTTGTCTAGAGGGGCTAGCTGTCCTTTCAAAACAATCTTCAAAGAGGATGCTACAAGTGGGAGCTACCACCTGTCCCTAAAAGAACTAGGCCACTGTCATTTTTCCTGGTTAGATTGATAAATTAATAGACAAACTGACAGGAAAACTGTGCTCAAACCCCGAGACAGTAGGAGCTAGTTAGAATTTTAATATCCACTTCAACAAAGCTGATGTTACCAATTCATGGTATTATTTCAGGCTTTGCATCTGCCAAGTGCCCTCTGTCAAGTCGCTCTGTCTTTTTTCCTTAGGCAAGATGAGCATGATGGTAATAACCAAGCACTGTGCATTGAAAGCACCCTAAAAACCAAGTAGATTTTGTCAAATTGACAATATCATTTCAAAGGATTTCATTTGGTTACTTTGCAGGTTTCTTTTTGTTGGAGTATCCTGTACCTTCAGATGCAGATGGGCGCCTCACTTGAAATCAGTGCATCTGCCAACATGCAATTTCTCATAAGAAATTATCTCAAAAGCTGAACTGATCCCATGTACTCCATTATGTTGTACAATAATAGCCTTTTTGTAGCAAAATGAGCCCAGCCAAGCATGAGGTCTAACCAGTGCCTCATAAAACAATAATATCACATCTTTTGATGTGTATTCCATTTCCATTAAAAATATTTAAAATGTTGAGCAAGAATGGGGCAGACTGCAGCTTGGCAAAAGGCTGAAATAAGCAATCAGGAGCAATATACCCCAATGTAAAATGTACATTTACTGTTACCATGTATCATTGTGTGATGACAGCAGAGCTCTGTGGTTTTATTATCCTTATTCAATATACTGTAGCACATAGAGGTATCAAGAGCATATAGTGAAAAACCCCACCATAATATCTAATCTTAGTTTTATACTAATTTATTTTAGCATCTTGCTTTCCTTTTCAATTGCAGAGAAACACCAGATTAATGTTCATAACTTACCTCTTTGTTGTTTACAGTGTACAGCAGCACAACTGCTCTAGTCACTCTGTACTCATTTATTTTAAAATATTTATTCTGTTTATTGTCCTACTCTGGTCTGTAGTGTTCCCCATTATAGCAGGCATCTCCAATTTTGGTTAAAAACACCCCTTATTTCTGATACAGATCATCTCCCCAGGGCCTTTTTTTTTTGGTCTTGATTAATCTCCTTTGTTTTCTGTCTCCTCGTTGCCTGTTCTTTCTTATTGTCTAATCTTTATGCTATCTATGGCTATAGTGTTTTCCCCAAGTCTTTCTTTCCTTTGCCTTCTTTTCTCCTTTCATGCTCAGCTCTCTTTTTTACACTGATGCACTCCATCTTCCTTTGATGTTCACACCCACCTCAATTTCCTTTCCATATCCTTCAGTCTGATGTTTCCCTTCTGTTTCTGCCCTGTTCACTTTACTGCACTATCCCACACCCCTCTTGGTTTTCCTTTGCCTTCCCTAATGTTGTTTTACGTTTGGGGGATGACTGATGATGACAGAAAAGTGGAAGGGAAGATGACAGCTGAAGTAATTTAGACATATGCCAACTTTCAGAGAAAAGTTTTGTTCAGGAATAAATAACTGAATTGAAGCATCTAACAGGAACAGCAACAAAACCCCCGATTACTTATGGGTGACTATTCATTAGTGAAACTGAATTTTACTTGAGGATTACAGTCAGCCATATTGTAGAAGGACTATGTGATGGCATACTTAAAAAGAGATAAAGTTTAAGTGAGGCAAAACGTAGTTATAGTTATTAAGTATATTTAGTGGACAGTTGCAGGGTTCATGTCTTTAGTTCATAGAGAAAGAAACAGAGGATAAGGCACTGGAGGATAAGAGGTCTAGTGAAAGAAATAAATACCTAAATAAGATGAGGAAACTACACATGATGTATGAAAAGACAGTGAATCAGAGGCAATAAAGACTTGCAACAAGTCTTTGGAGATGGTTGAAAACCAGAAAAAGTAGCACAGAACTGAGAACAAGCAGTGATAATTCTATTACACACGGTGGAAAAAACAGGAGCAGTGGAAATGGCAGCAGAACCAGTTTACTGGGTACCAGACACACACTATTAATTAAAGCAATTTCAAGAGGGTGCAAATCTTTATGGATAAGACAATGAAGTCCTAGGAAGCCAATGGGTTTAAAAGGGATATATTTCATACTGGTAAATTCTTCCTTGTTTGGCCTGCAGAAAGTATTCAACTAGAGGAATTTAGGTCATAGTTACCCATTGAACAGTGGTTTGTCAAAATTTTTGCATCTCACTGTGATACAAAGGTTTGGTCTAGATTTTTCTATTTGTATTCATGTTTTCTAACAGAAATTTATTCTCAGAGTTGTTACCCTGATTTAATGAAATCACAACCACAGGCAGAATATAGTCAGTCACTGGCATTGCTGGAGTAACAGTCCTATAAAAGAATCACAAGCTCTTCAATTGCAATATATGCAAGGACTCGATTTCCAAAATAAAAGATCATTTTAGTAGTTTTATCAGCATTTCCAAAATTCTAGTCGCCCCTCATTGGCTCCCAAAAATTATGATTGGGTGGTGTGTGTTATAACAGTCGACTGCTTGCTGAAAACCAATGAATCCTCTGTAGTTGCTCACATTATTCACAGTGAGCAATCAGATAGTATAACCTTTGTTGCTGGAATATTTTTCTGCCTAAAAGCCACGTTTCCTGGAAGTCTTATGCTAGAAAACGGTATCGCGCATCTGAGTACCATGAGTTTTGTTAAATCAAAATGACAGAAGCATATCCTTAACTAAAACATCGAGAAGGTGTGCAACATTTTACAGAAATTAGATTAGGGATGGCCAGCATGGCTTCACCAAGGGCAAATATTCACCAAGGGCCAACTGTGAACGACTGATCCTGCAGCCTTCAAGGGTGGATTAACTGCATCAATGAACAAGGGAAGAGCTATTGATGTCATCTCTCTGGACTTCTGCAACATTCTTGCCTCTAAATTGTGAGAGACACTGATTTGATGGAAGGACTATTAGGCAGATAAGAGTCAGCCAATGGCTCAGTGTCCGAATGGACACCAGCAATGAGTGGTGTTCCTCAAGGGTCTCTACTGGCACCAATACTGTCTAATATCTTCACTGTGTCCGTGGTGTGTGCACATAAAGAACGAAGAGCAAGAAATGTTTTTTATGCTAGTTGTTTTCAACTGTTGCCTGAAGGAAGAGAAAAATAAAATAGATTAAAATGTTTTCTTTATTAAAAACCAAAGGAACATTGTATCTGGGACTAGACTGCATGGTACAGGTTTGTTACAGGAGTGTTATTTTGACATGTGAATTATTAATTTTTATAGCAATTTAGAGACAGTAAGGGAGAAAGAACAGGCAACACTGTACTTTGAATAGCTGTGGGCACTCAATCTCCAGTCTTACCAATTGCAATAGGCATCAATTGTCTCAGTATCAGAGTGAACCATGCATGTATATCCCTTATTACTATAACACATATACCTAAACAATTTTCACCACAAGTTAATCTGTTCAAGTCAATAGCCACTTGATAGAAAAGGAAAAAACTTTCCTTAGCTTCTAAGCCATGAAGTGTTTGGGGCAAGTGGGGCCGAGAGTGGTTTTAACAGCCCCACGTTATTCTGTCCTCTTCCTTGCTGTGCGTTAACTTTTCCTTGAGGGCATATAGGAACTGAAATTTACTCCAGCATAGCATTGTAACCTTTTTTTGCAGATAATGAAGTCAAAGAAAATGAGTTCAATGTAGACTCGTAGTCTCTTTTCAAAGTATTGATTCTATTACATGGTCATAGTTGTAGGAAAGGAATGAAGGGGATTCTCTCCCCCAAATGACGCAGAGGTCTTAGTGAGCCAAGTCTGAGATTTTGTTCTTTGTAAGGAAGCAGAGGGAATGCCTATTTATGGTATTTTGCAGCTACACTGAAGGAAATACTCTCTTCAGATTATGTTGAGTGGCTCCATAGTATACAACGTTTGTGGTCCCTCTGTTTAGCCTAGAGCCATGTAAGCAACATTTACGCAGACTGGACCTTAAGAATGTGATCCTCAGACATGAAGACAGTCCTTCATAAATTTAATATTCTGGGAATTCAGGACTCTTTGCAATATTTTCTCCTGAGTCATATAGGTTACTAAACCAGTTGGTGGTTGTGTTTTTCAAGTTAAGTTCTGTGAGGAAATGACATGTAATTGCAGCTGTCTGAAAGAGACGGAGTTGAAATCCATTCTATATCTCCAAAGTTATTCAAGGTGTAAATAAAACATGTTGTATTTTTATGTTCTGGTGCAACAGATTATCGTGGAGGGCAAAGAGTTAAGGATTCATCTGGTTCCCAACTAAACATACAGAAAAACAGAGACTCGTCTCCTGGCTACTTCTGAACTGACTTGGAAACTGGGATATTTCAGCACTTTTGGGTTCCCGTAGCCCCACATCCTAGTTCTTAGCATGCACCTGTTATTTACAGGAATGTCAGCAAATTCTGGGCAATAAGTTTATTTTAATTAATTCACGAATCCATTATGTTACTAGCCAGTAGGGTGTTCTGTCCCAGAGGGCACAGCGTCTGTCGTTCAGGCAAGCCTGTCTATCCGTATATGGAGCTGTGTTGCTCCAGTTAAATATACCTCTGTTGAGCTGACAACACAGCATAGCTTTGTGGTTGCATAATCAATGTTTTCCCCTTTTGCTTTGTTTGTGACCTCTAGCCAAACCCTGCTTTGAGTAACTAATTTCCATGTGGGATCTTCTATGCAATTGCTGCTATATTAAATGAGTTTCCTGCAAGCAAGAAATAATTTATTTTGTGAAATGAGCTCCTTTCTGTGACCCCACAGAAATAGCTGTGTACTTGAAAGACTGAGAGCAAATCCTGTTTTGTCAAGAATGCCTATTCCTCAGAATGCAGGAGACTTTAGGCCTGATTGCTCCTATAGTTTTGAGGTGCTTATAGAGCTTGAAGTGTGAAAAGCAGAGATCTTCTTGACTTATGTCACTGTTGTAAGAATTCAGGTCTTCTGGCAGACTTCAGAGGCAGAACAGTTCCAATAGAGCAGTCTTCCATTGCATGAGTGAGACCTTGCTCTTTCTTCCCTCACCTTTCTCTTGACACAGCCTGCTCCTTGAAGGACTGGAGTGCTGTTCCTTCCCTCAGGATCTCCTCTTACTCAGCTCATCAGAGACTTTTAAATTCACAGTTAGAAGAGAAGACCAATCTTTGATTTTGCTTCATTCCAGGGTACTGTCTACCTTTTGGAGGAAATGAGGCAGAAATCTAATGGCAATGTCCTTATTCAAAGCCTAGGCCTTAATTGTTCCCTAAACACTATACTTCCTGACTATTGAATGAAGCAGGGATCCCAAATATATTCCTTTAAAAAAAAAAGTAGAATCCTTATGCACACAGGAAGAAATTAAAGATTGCACAGGTGAACTTAATGCTGATACGTTTTAAACTTTGAATAAGACTTTGTAGCATGTGTCATATTTTATCTGGATTTTAATATACCATCCCATCTGACAAGGTAGAACGTAGTAAAGGAAATAAGACCTTCCTGAAAAACAGAATTGTTCTCAGGTGGAGCTGCACAGGCTGCAATCTTGGTATTAAATAGAGATTTTACTGACCTGTAGCAGAGGCTTTTGCGTGTCTTCAAATGAAGTATTTGGCAGCAGCTATAAGCTGTCATCTCCTTTGTGGGTTGACCACAGTGTGGAGAAGACTCATGCAGTTCAGCAGTGACTTTCCCAACAGGATACCTACAGCAGAGGAATCTTAAAAATTGAGAACTGTGTGTCCTGTTCCAGATTCTTGTGGGAAGTAGTTGTACTTAGTAGTACTAAGTTGGAATTAGTAGTACTAATTAATATTTTTCCACACTTTTCCCAGCAGTTTGCCCCTTCTGCTTTTCTCCTGTCAAATCTCCCCATACACTTTTCACTCGCATTTTTTATGAGCAGTGTGTCTTCCAGCCCAAGTGATTCTTTTTCTGAGCTGTGTGTATAACAAGAAGAACATTGAGAACACAGGAAGACTGTTTGCCTCTTTTCTGTTCCAGTGCCCAGTGCCATAATTGTTTCTGGCAGCCATAAGGAGCTGTTGCAAGGAAAAGCTCTGTTCAGTCTGGAAGACAAAATGTGAAAACAGGCTCTGTAAAGGATGTTGCTTGATACCCTCTAGCAAGCTTTCATCGAGCACGTGCAAACTCCTGATTTTTCTCAGAAGTTTAGAGCATGTCTGCACAGGGTGAGACTGCATAGTGACAGTGAAAAGGATCCTGCCAAATTTTAGGTCCTTTCTTCAAAGAAGGAAGATTGAAGACCCTCTCAGTGAAACAGCTGTAAGAATTTTTTAACACAGGCAGAAGTGTATAATGAAGCTACTTTATTGGTTCTTTTAGAGAAATGGGGTTAAATCAATTAAATTGAAATGTGTAACCACACACAGATTTAGAAGACTCCTGGAGACAGCATTATTTGCCTAACATCACAGAAAGTTCCAGATTCACCTGTAGAACAGGACTTCCCAGAAAAAAACCCAACCTTTTTGGGGGAACCAGAGTTGTCACTGGGAGTTTTTAACATATGTATCTGACAGTCTCCATGAAATAAAGGTTGTCAGACAAGCTAAAGCCTAGCTGACACTTGGTCTCGTTTTAGGAAAGAAATCAAAACTAATTACTTACCTTGCTGTTCAATAAATACAACTGTAAATGAATTCTTACATAGCAATGGGGCCACTTTGCATTTCTTGAAAACTCTTTGGCAATTCACAGTGTGGTCAGCTTCAGTATCTGCAGAGAATGTGTTAGATCTTGAGTATAAAGCCCCTCTTTTCTCAAATAGCCAGGTAGCACTTAAATGATTTGTTAATCCCTTCCATGGCTGGCAACTGCTCTGAAAGCTATCTTTGATAGCCAGGTTTGTTGAGGAATGGTACAGGAGAATTTCAGAGGGAACAGAAGAGCAAGCCCCTCCTGTCTGATTAATGGCTGGGGAGAATGAAAGGACAAATTAATAACCTAACATGTTCTGCTGGCCATTCTGAAACCACACTGTCATTCAAGAAGACACAACAAACAAGAGCCCTGCCTAAGGCAGGCTGAATTGTCAAGACCACTACCTCATCCTCTGTTTCTTCTGGGAACAGTGCTGCACCACAGTAGCCCTAAAATGTATGCAGTAGCCCTAAAATGTATGAAGGGTGGGAAATGAAAACTACTGAACTCTTTGCCACAGTATGACCCAGGTTTTTAACTCACACCCATGCAAATTGCATCCAAATGTTTATTGTAACCTCCTTTGGCTTGGACTATTCATTTTCCCTATAGTGTCATATTCTTTGCTCTCTGGACTCCAGGTTCAGTCAGCTCAGTGTGCAAATGGTTCAGGAAGTAATTAGAAAGCTATGTGCTCATTACTACCATGTAAATTAGATCACAGCTCACTCTCCAGATAATTCGGATAATCAGGCACCTCCCTTTCTCAGGTCCTAACGGAAAAATATAATTTTAAATTGTCTATCATTAGTAAGTTTATTTAGTTTCTGTTTGATTTTGATATGTTTTTAGTGAATTGAACACTCTTAATTTGAAGAGAGATTTTAACTGGATGGAATTAAAGCCAGATTCTGGTGACTAGCAGCAGCAGCAATCTGTGAATTACTGATGTATACATTTAATATCTCCCTAGAGAGCAGGAAAGTTCTTCAAATGTTGAAACTGGCTTAAATAATTTAAATTCATATGAGTGGTGAAAATTCTTTGGCTAATAATGTTAGCCTGATCTCTTCACTTCCAATTTAATCTGGAATATTTGGAATAGTTGTTAATAGTATGTTGATTTGTTTTAATATCTTATTCAACAGAATGGTTTGCATCCTTACACTTACACCTTAGAATTGACTAGATTAATATTCTCAACTTGCTGTAAACAAATACATTTTCATCAAGCAGATTATTGTGTTCCTTCACATACCTGGTTTTTCTTGTTGCAGTAAGAGTGAGCAAAATGCCGGGCTAGTTTTCCTCTCTGTTTCTACAAAAGCTGTTAAGGAGGGATAATGTTTTTTTTTTTTTTTCCCTGAAAATGCTACTTCATGAACACTTTTACTAGGAATGAAGAAGAAAGATAAAAATGAATGAAAAATATGAAAAATAAAGGGAGCGTTGGGATTAGGTTGCAGAAAGCTGAGTTTCAAGTTCCTCTGACATTAAAATAAAGACAGTGACAACTGATGCCTTTTGGCTGTTCTGGACTCTGTCTTCCCTGCTTTTATGTGGGAAAACTTTGAAACTTCTGGGGTTAATTCTAATGTGGGGAAGAAATATTTTTGAGATTTCAGCATTTCAGAGGAAAGGAACTATTTACCACCCAGATACAATGTCAAGAAATAGCATGAAGCAAAACAATTGTCAGCAGCAATCATTCAAAGTAATTTCTCGTCCAGGTTTGAATTCCAAGTTCTTACCCACAAAATAGGTTATTGATAGGATGGTGCTCCTCATTGCTTTACAGAAACTGAGCTATTTAGTTTAATGGTAATGGAGTTCTTAGGTATAAGAAATGGAATTTAACATGAAAACTGTTAGGTAGTACAGCCCATATATTAGACTTTCTTCTCTTTTTTTCCTTAGACCCATCTATTTTCTTTCTGTGCAATTTGAAGACCTGATATCTCTTTACCTGAATATGTGTTGAACATTTCTGTCTATCTCCTCACAGAGAGAAATAAGCAGCACTGATCTCACAGCCATTTGATTCTGGTGGTTTATAATAATTTCAAGCCCTGCAGTAATTTCTACAGGGTGTCTTCTTCGCCTGCCGTTTTCTTATGCAGCCAAACCCAACTTTTCCTTTCTTTACAAAGCAGTTGTTCGCCTTTCTTATAAACACAATCACATTTAATATTTTGCCTCATAAAATATTTGAATTGTATTTTATTCCTTGAAATTTTGTATTTCCTTGTATTTTACTGTCCAAAGGAAAAGTATTGTGATACCTGCCCCAATTTTAATGACAATAACCCAATAATGCACTGGTGTTAGGTATAGTAAGGGAAGAGTAATGCTTAGTGTGTTTATAAACCTTAATTGTGTATGTGATCAGGATTACATGCTAGGGTGATACCAGGATTTCATACTACCTGTCTCCAAGGGAAAAATAAATACACTTTTCAAGTTTATAGTAGCAGCAACATGGCAAGTGCTGCCAAGTCAAGAAGTCTTGTTAAATTCAGGCAGGACCAGAGATGTGTAAATGAAACCTGCACATCTAGCACAATGTAGAAGTACCCAAATACCTGTATAAATAAGCTAGTTTAACCACTGGCAGAAATCCTGCTGAAGAAACATGCAGGTTTTCCAGACTAAATAAGCTGATATGTTTGGCCATGGCCATGCAGCAGGATGTCTTCTTGTAGGTGGCTTAAAGTGACCTTGGCCATCTCTGCACTGCAGTCTTTTGTACTGTCCTTTCTGTAAAGTAAATTAGCAGTGGCATACCACCCTTAAATGTTACGCTACTGCTGTATAAAAAATGATGCATTAGAAGATTACATTCAGAAAAGGTATAATAAATAAGTACTGCTAAAACAAAGTATAATTTATTGCACATTTTGATCAGCAATTGGAAACACTTTAAAAAACAGAGTTGATGGGATACAGAAAGTGTTAGATAAAACAATTCTCATGAGTCCCTGAAAAGGCATACCTATCAGAAAACTTCTAGCTTGCAGGATTCTATACCTTTTCAGTTACCAGAGAGAGGCAAAATCAAATTCAACTGCTGAGAATGATAGCTTTTGACATTCAAAAGTTTTGAAGCTTCTGCCCTGTAAGATAATATTTTTCTGATCATTTTGTGTTGCTAAAAATATTGTACAGTAGGGTCACTCATTGCTAACTACTTTGAGAACCATTTTTTGTGTCTTATAATGCCATACATGATTTATGTCACAGTCTGTAGTTAGCTACTTAAGACTGCTTAGTACCAAAATGCCTTTTAACAAATACGACAGAGACTATACTTCAGTGACACATGACAGGCAGCATGTGTCACTGAAGTAAAGGCAGTCATACAATAGCTTTAAAAGAGGAGTTCCACAGCTGAACAAGCAGCTTTTATGTTCTTTTTTTGTTGGACCCCCTCCGGGAGTAAGGGGTGAGTTTAGTTTATTGCCTTAGTTTAGCTTTCAGTTTAGTGCTAAACTGAAATTTTCTGGCAGCAAGCTTGAATAGGATCTTAGTAAGATAATCTTCCTGAAAACACAGCAGAACAAATGCAGTCAGACATGGCCATACACATAATGTAGAAGACATAAATTGCTTTGTACACTCTCTTGTTTTAATGTTTGAGTGTGCAGGTACCTGTACCTATGTGACTGCATGTATAAAACTTGATCTATGTGTGGGGGTACTCATGGGTATGAAAAGAACCAATAATTTACTGGCAGATTAATATGCATCAGAAATAACTACACTGAAATCAAAGTAGTGTAAAGTGGTGTGAGAAGTGAATCACACCACCTCTAGATCAAGAGCATTGATCAAATTTTCTTTTATTGTAAAATAAATTGTGCACAAACACAGGTACATACACACACAGCCTGTATTAAAAAAACACTGTCAGACTTCTCAAGTCCAAAAGTCAAATCATAGGACTTAATATATTAGCATGACCTGTGCAGCTTGATTAGAGCTTTTGTGTATGCACCATGTTTAATTACACTACCTCCAACTATTTGTTCAACAGTGCTTGGAACAGACAAACACATCCTAAGGCATGACTTTGCTGCCATGGGCAGACTCCTGGGACTGCATGTTACTGGAGTTCCAGAGTTCCACCTATGACAAAATCAAGTTTTCAGCTGTGTTCTTCTTTAGATATAATAACCTTGAACTCTTGCATTGTACACATGTATTCCTGCACTGTTTGAAACTGGATTGGATCTAGGTCCAGTCTTTGGAACAAATCAGGCAGTCTCTTTTTGCTGTTTTGTACCCCCATGGAAACACACAGGAGGAGTTGCCTTGGTGGAATGTAGGCTGGGAAAAGGCAAACATATATAAATCAATGGAAGGAACTGGGACAGGAGCAAGAGAGGCGTGGACAGTGGGGACAACAGAACTTCAATACGGGATAAGGAATGAGAAAAAGCCTGGGAGGTTTTGATGGAGTAAACTTGGTCCCCCATGTGTTCACATTTAATTATGAGATTACACTATTTTTCCACAGAATTCCTACCTCATGCAGGATGCACTTAATGAGCAGCTATTAAATACATTGCTTTGCCCTTATCATGCATGGCCCCAAGCCCTACTTATTACAGACATTTCACATACTCATTCAAAGGTAGAATTATTCAATTTTTTCTGAGATTTTTGTAAGGCCTCTGTCACTCTTAGCTTTTTAAGTGGGGTTGTACCAACAACACTTATTCCAGTGTTTTCTAAAATTTCAGTGCTTAAAGTCATAGTCTCAATATATACATTTTTGATGTGTCTGATTACACATATGCATTAATATACGTGTGTCTATATATATGTATAAAACATAGTGTGAGCAAACAGACTGATGTGTAAGTGTTACTGAAGGACAGAAAGCTGCTTAAATTTTTGTTTTATAAGGATAGAAAGTTACAGGAGGGCATGAAGAACTCCGGAAATGACTGGCAATAAAAGAAAGCAAAGATATTCCTTGCTATTTTTACTATTGTGTTATGTCATGTAGTTCTGCAGCAGATTAGTCATCACACTGAAAGGTTGATGGAAATAATAGTGAAAAGCACTTGGCGGACTTTGAACATCTATGAGGTAATCCAGTAGAAGTGACAAATGACTTCTGGCATTTAAAGGTGAAATGGGAAAACTACAGCCAGAAAGCCTGATGTTTCTGAGTCTTTTCTGCTTGTTTTGGGGGGGTTTTTTCTTGGATTTTTTTTAAATTTCTGATTGCAGTATGTTGATAACAGTGCAGGTTCTAGGGGTCTGTTCAAAATTAGGTAGAGTAGAAGTATATCAGTTATAGTAAAGTAGTTCTGTGATTTCAATTATTTTTAGGTAGTGTAGTCTAGAGGGTCCATGGGAGAAATAAGCAAGATGAAGTTCTTGCTGGAATAGCTAGGAATGTGATATTTGAGGGAAGGAAGCTGGTGATTTCTAAATCTCATCAGTATATTGGGACAATCTTCTCCCTAGAAGTATATAATATCTGACAATAGTCTTTATGATTCCTTGAGAAAACTTACACTGATTTTTCAGCAGAGCTCTGCAACAGCATTTTGCAAGGCTGACTTAAAATTATTGACTGGCTCAAATTGGTGCAATCCATATTGAGCATCGTGTAGTTAAGAAGAAAGGGATAAAGAAGGGAGTTTTTACCTACTTTTTTTTCTTTTAGAAATAAAATTGTTTCAACAGATATGAATAGTACATTTCTAGAAAATTCATGCTATGTGTCCTAGGCAGTTAGATTACTTGATATGTCTCTCTTGTTCCACATATGCAACATCCATTTAGGTTTACCTGTTAGGACCTTCAATGGGGCTAAAAAGTACAGAAACAAATAAAACAAAGCATATGAACAGTGAGGAAGTAGTTGAAACTGGTACGTGAATATATTAATTATTGCTGGACTGATCAAAATAAAATATCTCCAATTTTTTCAAAAATATATAACTGGTATGTGTATAGTAACAGTAACAATTGCTTTTAGGGGACTTGACATAAAATAAGGATAACATTTATTGAACATTTTCATTGTGTGATGAAATGGCAATGCAGGCATTTTTGTTAGATAAGGTCTAATAGCAAGTTATAAATGTTAATGTTTATGAAGCAGAAAAAAATAGATGAGGGTCAAAAATTTATCTAAAATTTCCCTTTTTCAGTAAGAACCTAAGGCAAAGATCAATGTAGAATAGTATGCATTTTAATAAACAGGTGATTCATTGCTTGATAATGTGATATGTTAATTTCTTGTTTGTACGTATTAACCATGTCACATCAACAACTATTTAATTGACCATTTAGTATTCAAAGTGCTGTGCTGTTGAAGATGGTGATCAGTATGTTCAGCAAAGTTCTGTGTGATTTTAGGGCGGCAGTTTCACAGTTGGTGTAAACCAGTTTAAGTCTGTTCTGCTACTGTCCCACCACTTTTCCACTCCAGGCAATGGGTTATAATGCCTTTTTTCTGCTGGCACCAACATTCATGCAGCTGTGTAATTGGTTAGATCAAAAAGCTGATCTGCCTGAAAACTAATTAATTAATTTTTATAGTTTTCAGCTGAATAGAGTCAATCCATCTGATCCAAGCAATCCAGTGCTGGCACAAAAGAGGGGCCAAGGGCTGAATGAAATAGGGAGAACTTTCCCTTTTGGTGGCAACGTGGGCATGGATTGTGAAAGAAACTAGCTGTGAAACTGTGCTTGAATTGTGATCAACAGCATGGTCTACAGATGATGGAGAAATAAAAAATGAACTAGCAAGTTGTAAATGGGTACGGCATAATCAGTGGAAGTGTTGTAGGAAACCTAAAACCCTGTTTTGAAGTTTATACACTGTATCATGGAGTGAGGAGGGAATAGTTCTTCTCTGTGGGCCTGCTCCTTGTTCTGAGTCCATAGAAAAACTATCATGTTTTTAATATAAGATGGGTCAATTTTCTGTTTGAACGTGAGTCAAAGTGAATGGCTGAAAGAAAAATAGTAGTGACAAGTTTACCAAGGAAAAAATCTTCACTGAATATCCATAGACCGATGAAATTATTAAATATAGTTATTTGAAACTTAATGTATTAAGAAAACATTTCATGAATTTGGAATGCAGTATGGCTTACTGTTTGAAGGAAAATATTTAAAAGTTTATTTTATTTGGTTACTAATGATCACAAAAGTTATACAGTTTACTACTGTGTCCTGGTCAAATACATGCTGTAATTCTCTTTAATTCTGATTTCTGATGCAAATGCTTAATTTTGTGTTTCATTGATACTTGCTTTAAAATTAGTTCCTTGGTCATAATAGAAGTACTTGTTGAGATGAATGCAATAGAAATGGTGTCACAGATAGTTAATTTCTATGTTGAATATAGCTTCATGGATGTAAGGAGATTATAGTATTTTTTTATTCCAGAAATTTGCAGCTTGTTTCTAACCACCAAATTTCCAGGAACCTTGGAGAGGGCAGTAAAGAGACAAGGTTACAGCAATGTTTTAAAAGGTAAGGTACATATTTCTTTTTCAATATTGTATCAGTATAGCTTTCAGTATATTTTCAGTATCACTGGGTGAGTAATTTGTTCTCCTGGAAAAGATTATTGACATTAATATTAGGATTCTCTCTTTCATTTAGCTAGTTAGGGGAAGGTCAGTAGCCAAGTCTTGCTATCCAAGTCATCTTTTTTTGTCCTCTTGACCTTAATCCCACTTCCCAAGGATGCAGTATTCATCTAATTCAGATAGCCTTCCAGAATTAGATTTAAAAAGTCCTCTGGCCTAAGTTGCTTTTCTCACATTCATATGACTCTCCCCTGCCAACTTAGCCTTCTGTCCTCCACCCATCCCTGTTTTGATTCATTTCCCTCATGCCGTGTGCCTAAATATTGCCCAACCCATGTGGAAAGTCCTTAATTCTTGTCAAGACAGGGTCATGACTAGCCCACCCAGGAAGATCAGAACCATGGCTCTGAAACTGGGAACAAGGCTTGCCCACTTTATAGTATAAAAGCCATTATTCCCTCATGCTCATCCAGGCCTCTGGGTTTGCAGACAGTTGGAGCAGAAGCACAGAAGGCGTGTGTTAGGAGAGAGGGGATACTCTGGGAAATAGCAACAGATTTATCGGGGACACGCGGGGGACGATGCAAGGGGCAAGTGGGGTAGTGAGACTGATGTGAGACTGTACACAAGAGCAGTGAATTGATGTTAGAGGTATGGGACAGGAGGGGTCAGTGGGTGAACTGTGCAGGGGAAAAAGGGCTTGGTAAGTTGGCCAGTATGTTTTCCCTTAGTTAAGTCTGGGCATTTGTAGGAGCTGGGGAAACAAGCTTGGCAGAGGACCAGCAGGCCACCTACTCCAGCTTTCTCACCCCATGGGGGAGGCATGAATTAAAAAGAATTACTAAGCAGACTGAGGCTATGCAGGGCTTAGTTGTGGAACAGGCCCACCCTCAGTTCTGTGATGCCTTTGGCCACCTCCATCCAAGTCTTTGATGAGTGTTGCCCTTGGTCCACTGGATTCTTTAACTGCACAGCCTAATAGCCCATTGACCAATCCATGGCCTGTAGGATACTTGGAGAATTAAAAAGGCTGGCAAATAAGAGGAACAAATCAAGTGCCTTGGGGATTTGAAAAGCTGAAAACTGACCACACAAGAATTTTGAGGAAAGACGATGTTTTGAGGATGGTATCGACAAGTAGCAGGACTTGAATAAATATTAGAAAACTCCATTAATCCCAGCTGTGCTTTCACCAGATGACGGTGGACATATGGTATGAATATAATTACCATCTGTAATACCAACCTCTATTTTGCATACCTGGGTCAAGTTTCTGTGATTTGTGTAGAATCTGTTCCAGCCCAGCCTCGAGATATGCTTGAGACAAGGACAGTTCTCTAATAGCTGACATCTTTTTTTAGTGCTCTCCAGGCAGCAGACATTTGTGACTATTCTGCCACTCTATTTATCTGCTCTCAGGTAGCAAAAGTTTGTTATGCATAGCAGTATTATTTCTTAGGCAACAACTTCTGTGGCTTATCCTAAACATAATGTGAAAATATCATCCACCAAGTACTATTGTTCACAGCACTTGATGGACCCTATGTTCTCAGAGATCTTTTCCAATCTGATTGATTCTGTGATTATGTCCCTTCCAACCCAAACCATTCTGTCATCCTATGACTTGCAGTAAGCTGCTAAACACCTATTGTCTGGATAAGAATGGGAAGAGGCAATGGTCATGCTGAGGAAGCTGTTGTGATTTGTTAACTTAAATGTCTTTGGATTACATGACATAGGCCAAACTTTGTGGCTACCTACACCTATTTTGTTTTACAGATGTTTCTGTTCTTACCTGAGAGAAGGCTTATAAAACATAGGAAACACTCAGGTCTATATCCTCAATCATTTTCTTAGGTGGGCTTCAGTTCTGTGGGATGAGGAGTCTCATTTCTGAATTCTGGTCATCACAGTGGGCTTTACACAGCGCTGCAAAGTTCTGGTTCAAAGGCAGTTACCTCATTCCAATCAGGCTGTGATAGTTATTCCTTTCCAGAGTATTGTGTCCTGTGGCATCTGGCCAAGTAGTGTAAGTTCCTGTGACACCCTTTGAAATCCTTAGCCTTTTTAATGATTACCATGAAGGATGGAATTAACTGGACCATCTGGCCCTAAATATTTGGCTCTCCTACATTATATTTGTGACCTGGAATAATCAGAAAAGTGGCTTATTTGGCTATGAAGTGACTAACCTCAGTTTGCTGTCATTGCTATTTGACAGACTCCTTTATAGACCTTAATTTTGGTCATCTTATCTGTGCTTTGTGTGGAGGATGTTCTTGGGAGTTTGTTAGAAGTCTATTTCAAGAAACCTCTTAGGAGAATGACGCCATGTACACCAGAGATCTGGTTGTTTCCTCTCAGAGCTCACTATCTAATCCATGCAGTTCATATGGAATTACTACAGGGAATGAACAGTACGAACCAAAGGATGACAGGGTTGTATGTAGGAACTGTACATTGTACAGATGTAAAGAAAGGCTAGGGAGAAGAAAGAGTGTTCACAGCTCTGCTCACGAGTAGAATACATGAAAGAGGAACACATCAAGGGAAAAATAAAATGCTTTCGAGGAGCCTGTAGAATAAATTTCCTTACTAATTAGGAGAAATCCTATTGCTTCAATCTACTCATGACAGAGGATAAGTGAAAAGCAAAAAGCACTTCTGAATGGACAAGGTGACCTTATAGCTGTGCCAGCTGTAATATCTCAGCACACACAGTGCAGCAATGTTGGTAGGAACTGAAGTAAGGAGAAAGCTCACTACAGCAATTCATGACTGGCTCATCCCTGTCAAAAGTTGGAACAGAAACATGTGTAGAGTGAAGGTAACGTGCTTGACCAGTGTTTGTGGCATGCTCAGTGAAAGTACCTAAAGAATGTTGCTCTCCTCCATTGCAGCCATTTGTAGTACATTTGGGTTTTTTACTGCCTGATGTATTGAACTTCCCATTTGATTTATTTGGAAGTAAGGTGTGAAAAATACTGTAAGTTGTATTTTAGGCATGATAGTTCTCCCAGTTAGACCAGGAAAATTGATTTCAGTCCCTTTAAGCTGTGCTCCAAGATGGGAGCTAAGAACTGTAAAGGGCTTACTTTTTTCGGAATAAGTTTTTAGACAGGAATTTGAATTTAATGTTTTCCATTCCTTGGCATTTTCCTGGAGCTTCTATGTTTATATCATAGGATACACTGGTACTGTTTTAATTTTTATCTGGAAAAGTAATTCTTGTTTCTTTTGACTGAAATTGAACTGATGGAAGTTGTTTCTTATAAAGCCATGCAATTACTAATTACCAGTGTAGATGATGGGACAATGTGTCTCCAGGTTTCAGGAGCTTGACGTATAGTCGTGTCAAACAGTAATAATACAGTTTAAGTAAGTAATACATCTTGAAGCCTGTTTCTCTATTCATGACTAGCAGGCTTGATTATTTTCAGTAAGACCCTTGCTAAGGCAATAGCATTGCAACACCCAGGATTTTTTAATAATTTACTCTAAATCTTCATGTTATGTTTTTTAAGTAAATTGGAGTAAGAGAAAGTGACTTAAAATTTCTGTTTCCTTCATTTCACTAGGAATGCTATTTTAGTGTGAATGTTAAAACTTTTAATACTTGCTTTCAGAAAGAGTATTATATGACAAACCAAACTATTTAATGTAGTTTGAGACACTGTTTCTATGGACAAAAATTAAGATAAATGTTTATTTGGCTCCATTATAAACAAATGGGCTTACTGCTCTACAAACTGTGGCAAGACATAAACTGACAATACTATGTTTTTGACATCAATAAATGCTGTAATTCTGTTTTAGTCATGTCTCTGAAAACTTGAGTTTCTGAAACATTGGCATTTAAATACAAAGCACATGATTTCTTTGAAATATAGCATATACTTTTGTGGACGACAGGTTGGAATTAAAATCTGTTATTTCTGTGAATGAGGGCATTCAACACCAGAATTATCCAATTGTCATCATACAGTTTTAGTCTTTAGTCCAAATAGGAGTATTTGTACCCAGGTGTTTCCAGTGTGCAACATGGTGCTAACTTTGACAAGTTTAATCTAAAAGCGCTGAAAAAAGGAGAAAATAAAAAGAGAAAGAAGATTTTAATCACCTTAACTTCGATTATGTTGTAAAGCCTTCTACAATACAGTTGTCCAAATACAATACAATTGTCCAAAGGAAGCAGAATATTAAAGCCAATGATTTAAATATAAATTAATTGCCAGAGATGCTACTGCCAAAAAGCAAATATATTTTATGTCCAAAATAAATATGTACATACACAATATATGCCTATGTATGTCTTTGAACCTAATTTTGCAATTCTGAGTATTTTCTATGATTTTCTATTAACCAGTGTTATATAGCCACAGGAATGGCTTTTTGTGTGAATTATAGTTTTGTATGGTATTGTCTTATCCTCTTCATATCTGGTGGTATTTTGGAGCTCTCTGTGAGGGAGGTAGGTATGGTTTTCTGAAGGTGCTCAACAATTCTAATTCACATTAGACAAGTTGGCCCAAAAGCATGTACAACATCTGAGCTCAAAATGAAGTTTACACACCTCAAATATTGAAATAAAATATGCATGGAGACCTACCCAAGTAGATGAAGGGTAGACTTCAGCAACACATGCTATATGTACCAAAACATGGAAGAAATCCAGTGGCCAGTTACTGTTCTCCATTTTGGGGAAAGTTACTTGACTAGTCCCTAAGAAAGGGCAAATTTATATTTTAAGACGCATTTACTGCACCAAATGTTTTCAGGTGACAAGTGACACTCATTTGCAAATGTAGTGCCTGAGATTATTAAATATGTTTACTTGACATAAGTGTTAGTAGAGAAGAAGTATTAGGATGTCTCAACTGTTACCACCGTATTTGCAATGTGGTTGTGAAAGGAGAGGCCAATCAAACATAATTTTTATTGTATTGATGTTTTCTGGTGAGAGGAAACATTCAACAAATGTGTAAATATTGTAATGGAAGTGGGGAGAGGGTAACTTTTGATATCTGCCTCTATGACAAATATGAAGTAAATAAGATGTTTAGAAACATGACGATTCATGTGAAACCCATCATGTTTGCTCAAAATTTCATTTTAATGAAATGTAACACTTCATTTTAAGATAAGCAGGAAAAGTCTTGTGATTTTCATTTGCATTTAAACACTACACCATATTTCCTGTATTCTGATGTCTTAAATTTTCTAGTTTGATTCCCTATTCTTATTCTTTGTCTGGTGATACTTAACTGTAAATGGTGTTGGTGGTTTATTCTTATTGTATTTAATGCATTAATGTTTCAATGTTTTATAGTTTTGAAACTGTATAGTATTTTAAAACTGGGTTTAAAAAAAATAATATTTATTTATAAGAGGTACAAGTGAAAGAATCTATTTCAGAAAAAAATTAAGGTATATCTCAGCTGTACTATTTCTTACAGCCACATTTAAAGACTTTTTATAGGCTGTTGGAAATACATTACTAAAATACATAAACAATTAATTAAATATGGAACATACCATGAATGCACATCAGTGAAACTCTGTAAAATGTTAGAATGAATTATTTTTTTGCAACTTGGTGTGGCTTTTGCTTTGGAAATCATGCATCAATTTTCTAGTCTTGACTGAAATGAGGACCACCCTGAAGCCAAGCTTAATTGAAATAAATCTCTTAGGAGGCTCTATTTATCACTTTGTTATAAATTTGGCAGCTGAAAAGACATAACAAAATATGCAAATTAAAGTTGAAATAAATTTTACATTAAAAACCAACACTTAATTTGATGTATTGAATTAATTAATCATTGACAACTGATTCTTTGAAGAGACAGAAAATTACTTAAAAATAGTTCTGAAAAATTGCCAGGGCACGTGGTACTAGAAGGTGCAGAGTTTCACTACACCAAACTAGTAATTTTTTCATAATGAAGCACTTCTGGAGAAACAAATACTATTAGTAACTTAAATCCATTAATATTTACCAACATGCATGACACTCTTCATCTGTTTCCTTGTGTTGATAAAGGAGACACTCTATGAATAATCATCTTTTAGGGAAAAAAATCTTTTAGGAAAAAAAAATTATCTCAGTGTGTTTAGTGTCCTCTATAAAGAAGAGTTTTGAAATCTGAGCCAGTCACTGTCAGGCAGTCTTTAGATTATCAGTTGATACGGAGTGTGATGTTAATCTCTGTTGGATGCCTTTACAATGAATAATTGGAGTTTGGAAAAGTGTTATTAAAAGTGTGATGTCACTCTGACTAAACATCATGGAGATGTTGGTAATAAATTGTTCCAACTTTTGTATCAGTTCATCACTGTGAAATAATGGTTCTTTGGTTGCTGCTACATACTGTTGTTCCTAGCAACAAATTGTGAAAGCATTGAATGTTAATAGGAAAGTATTTTTTTAAATTAAACTTTACATTTTGTTTCCTTGTGCCAGCACAATTTGATAGATCTGAATATCTTTAACTGCTCATATATGCATTTTGTATTGGTTTTTTGTCATGTCAACGAGATGAAACAAGGTTTTCCCTTGTCTTTATGGCTCACAAAGAAGTAATGTAGCAGGAAACTTAAAAGAATGAATGCAAATGAGGAAAAGCACTCAGTTCTCTTGTTCGGATACTCAGAAAGGTCCAGAGAATGCAGAAATTCTTGTTCTTCATTGCTCAGTAGCAAGAGAAAATACTGCATCCACGCTGCTTTCAGCTTGCAATGTGGACTTACTGTAGTTTCTTCTTCCTTCCTTCCCTTGCTCATCTTTCAAAAGTGTATCACAGTTCATGACAGCATTCTTACCTGTTATGTGACAGTTCACAGTTCAAATAATTTTCCTTTGACTGTCCACCAACTGTGGAGGCTGGTGGGCCTCACAAGAAAGGAACTGAGGGTGCCCACTGGTGGGACAGTCCTTAAGAGATCCTCCCCAGGTTAGGGTGACTGAAGGAGCCTCTCCTACGGTGCTCTGCTTTATTATGATAACATACCCCAGTTCTGCTTCCCCGTTGGCCTCCCTGCTCCTTTTGTCCCTTATTTGTCTTCGTTCCAGAATGTTCTCCATTCCCCGTCCTCCCATTGGCCCTTGCTCCCCTGCCACTCCCCTGCTGCTTCCCCATTGGCTCCTGTACCTTAGCCCCACCTTTGTACCGCCCCTGTGCCCTCACACCATTGGTCCCTGAGGCTCTCTCTGCCCTCTTATATAAACCTGGACACTTCTATGTTCTTGGTTCTTCATCGCTGGACCGCTTCATGGGTGTGGCTGTAATAAACCTACCCCGTGGAACTCTACACGAGGGACCGTTTCCGCCTGTTTATTGTCATCCTGTTGAAGTGCTGTCTGGTGTGTGTGTGTGTGTGTGTGTGTGCGTGTGTGTGTGTGTTTCTGCGTAAATGTAGTGGCCTTGCCCAGCGACTTCCATAGGAGGCGCTTTCGGAAGGTCGTGGCACCTTACCATCAGCACCGCTCTGCCGTGACAACCAACCCCATTCCAAAAAGTTGTGTGAAATATTTAAATGGGCGTTCCATGTAGAAGTACTGAAGGTAGGTATTTTAGAGTACTTTCAGTGTTTCTTGGCTCCGGCTGGATGCTGTGTTTTTCCGCTATGTGCTTTGTCATATTTTGCACAAAGCTATTTTTAATGCCAATGTGCACCTGCACATTTGCTTGCTTGCAAAGTGCAATTTTTGCTTACATTTTTGATCTGTGTCCTGCATGGTCACCAAGTAAAAAATAGATTCTGTACATTATGACTCTTGTTAACTATTAAAAGTATTTAGTAGTTCAAGAAGTAAGAAGAAATATAGTTGGAAGAAACAAAGACAATTAACTGTTTTTATGTGTTGCCATGTACATATCTGAAATAACTGCATTATAAATATTGTTTGATGAAATACTTCTCAAAGTGCCAGACACAGTAAGAATGGTCCTAGGAACAGGCTGCTGGAACAGATACAGTCCTGGTCAATGTGGGAATGGTCCTGGGTGTGAAAAGTGGTAACTGTTAGGTTCTAGGCCTACAAAGTGACAAGTTGCTGCTTACTTGTGAGAGACAGATAGATAGACAGTGGTGGCCAGCTTTACAACGTCCCTAAGGGACAGACATGGTCAGGTTTAGGAGTTTGAATTATAAAAGTCCCTTGAATTCTCTGATGAATACATTCAGTGCAAGAACCTTTTGATGCAAACCCTCCTGTTTACTCTAGTGGCTTCCCATTCGAGTACAGGACTATCTAATTCCAAATCACGTCACAGAAGGAAATCACAATTGCACTCCATCAGACATTGCTCTGGAGGAAGGTGTAATATAAGGGGCTTGTACTGCTGCTATTGTGAGAATAACGCATCTCCTGAGATGTATGGTAAAGTGTATGCTGAGATGACAGGCATTTTACAACCTACTGTTACAACAGCTTGCAGTCATAATTTTTGTGATATTTCATGGTCTTAATAAGATAACATGATTAAGCTCTTAACCATGCTTTTCATGCTTTCTGTATTTTAAAAGCAAAGTGATACACATAGTGATGTGTTCAAATTACTTTTAAGTACAACATTAGCTCTGTCAGGTAAAATGAAATAACAACCATAACTCCTGTCTATTTTTACTGTGTAAGAACATGGGAACTGGTAATTATTTATTTTTATGCATAAACTTATGTTTGGGGAAAAAAGTTATAATTATATTAGAGTGATTTAAAAACTGTTACAGGGTTTATGTTCAGTGAAATTACAGGAGCATTTTCAAGCAAGTCATTAGTTTTTAGAATTTGCAGTCAGTTCATCCCTGGAGTACCCTGCATATGTCATTTTTTATTCTAGTGACAAAACATTACTTGGTCGTTTATATCAGCAATAAGTTAAGCTCCTATCTGTTTGCACTGCACTGACTGTAGCTGCTGTCCAGATAAACCCAGCTATGGTATGAGGATGAGCTCTGCTACTTAGCCCACCTAAAACTGGAAGTCAGTTTACTTGCCATTCCTACAGTTCCACTAGAACTTTAATGTATTAAAATGTAGACTTAAAAATAAAACTTAATTCAATGGACTTAACATTCGGACTGAAGAATCTTAGAAGAGTTTTCCAGCCTAAATGATTCCATGATTCTATGAATCCCTTTGTTACCAGCTTCTTAAGGATAATCCTAGTTCATTGCCAAAAGCAAAGCAGTGAGGTTAGTCAGATCAAGCAAATATTAAAATATCACCTTCATCTGAGTGAAAACTGTCGTTGAGGTAGACAAAGATTCTCGGGGAAGGAGTGCAACTCAAGAAATGGTGAGGAAGCCTGAAGCATTTCTGTGCATTGCACCATGTAGCGTATAGTATATTTCAGCTCCAGGCTTCTAATGCAGCTGGGTTCCCTGAGTTTGGACTTGCATGATCAGACCAGGAAGAGTGCAACTGTATTTTACTGAGGTAGAACATAAAAGCAGAGGGTTTATACTAATATGTAAAGAGAATTAGTTGAAAAATATTCTATACTTCCATGCTTAGCCACCTGCACTTGTGACTGTGCAGTGGAAGCTTCACAGCGTTCTGTTCATTTCATTCTATTTTAAAACTTCACCTCATTCTATTTTAAAACTTCATCTGGATAGACTATTTTCATATTTCACTGTTTTTTGATAAAGCAAATGAAATCACAGACTAAGAAATATTGATTTAGAAAAGTCATTAAATATTGGATCCATATCAGTTGGATCTGTTAGCAGACTTGTATTTATTGGGAAGTGTTTACATGAACATTCCCATTATTAATTATTTCTGCATCTTTAAAATGCTGGCTAGCCTGCAATCTGCCTTCTTTGAAATCCTAATTATACAGTAATTCAGTCTGTTTATAACATGTTTTCAATTTTCACTACATATTCTACTGTCAGAAAAATATGACATTTGGTTTTATGGAAATATTTAAATCACAACAGCAAGCTACTGCATTGGAACTCTGGCTTTTGGAGACAAGGATAGGCTGGTGAAATTGTTCTCTCATAAATGGGACATTCAGAAGAATTCCCAGTTGATTTCCGTAACAGGTGAGTTAAGTCAATGTGGAGAGCATCTGAAATTCCATTGTATTTTAGCAGCACTTGTAAAATGGAAGCAACATCTAAAATGCTGGTGAACAGTGTTCAAATACTGATCTAAATCAACATTTTGATTTATTAATCAAACTATTTGTGGCATTTTATCATAGGTGCTCTTCAAATATATGTTATCAGATCATTTTTGTATTTGTATTTGGAAGGCTACATTTTGCTCACACAAATTTTCAATTGAAATGAATTTTCAAGGAAAAGAATTCCTTTCACTGTATTGCAAAAGAGTCTGTGTTTTATAACGGTGTATGGTTTCTTTCAAACTTCTTGATAGCTAGTAAATTAGCATGGGTAGCAACAGCATGCAATACTGGCAGTGTCATTAAAACAAGGCCTTAAAAATAGGTACCTGTAGACAAGGGCCTTGACTACTCTCCCAAAATCCCATCAGCTGCTGTCACTGTTGAAAACAGAACAGTGGGCTGGATGGACCTTTCCCTCACCCAGTGAGGTATTTATTTCCTTATGGTCTTATGGTGTTATCTGCTCACTTTTGTTACTACACTGTGCAGTGTATTTTATTTCATACATAGAGAAATATAATTTTAATTTGAGGTGCTGCTTGAGTGGACTTGTAATAACAGAGGATTTGCATATGAAATGTCAGAAAGTGATTAATTAGCTTTACATGACAGATAAGGTATCTTCTTGAGTCTGCAGGTTTTTGTGTGAATTTTTCTACTTAGTGAAATTTACTCACACTCTTCACTTGCACTTCTTGTACATAGTGATGCTGACTCTATAACTGTTCCAAAATTTCCAGCGAGATTGCTGTCTTAAACCTACTATGGAAGCTAGACAGCAAAGCTCCTTTCTGAACTTGAGACATACGTTCTTTCCCATGTTTATTGTACAGCAATGCAAAATGCTGCATTGCTGCCATGTGAAGTATTACCACTTGTTTTGCTATTAACCTAGCCAGGAAGCTATGTGGTAGATTGCTGTTGTACGACACTGGGAGACTCCAGCCGAAATTCTCAGAACCCATATTTTGTGGATCTGACAGTAGTGATTTTCAGTTAGGACATTCAGTCATTTCCTCGTTAGTCCATGTAAAGAGCTCATCATCTCAAATGGGAGTTCTGTGGGGGGTGTAGCACTGTCTCAGTGGCACAGCAGGCAAGATTTACTTTGTCAGTTTTTACCTCTGAGATTTCCACAACTGGGAATCATGTGGTGATAGGAACAATGGAAATTCTCTGACGGACAAGCAGGTGTCTCTATCTAAAGTCCTATTTTCATGCTGTGTATTCCTTTCTTTCTCTGACATTTTACTCCGTGCAGTTAATCTCAGTCCTGAAGTACTGCCATGAAAACTTCCCTCTTCCAGGTTTTACTTCCTCACAGTGTTCAGATAAATATATTTAAAAGACTTACACCTATAAGAAACCAAACAACCCCACTCAAATTGTGTATGTGTGGTAGCTCATTAGTGCCATTCTCATCTGGTTTTCTAATAGCCATATGTTTCCAAATATGATTTCTTCAAATCTCTTAAAACTTCAAAAATTTAATTTACACCAATGATGTACCAGACTATTGTTCAAACACGAAGTCTCACACTTACTTCACAGCATATTTTGGAGGGAATTTTCTTGATCCAAATAATTTATATGATTGGGGCTTAAATCTATGAACTTTCCACATCTGAAACATGTCCTTTTCTTGCAAAAACATCACACACGAGGTTTTTTTGTCATGTGAAAGATAATATTGATATGGAGAAAGATAGGAAGAGAGCTGAACTGAAGTTGCAATGAAAACCAAGAGTTCACAACGCTGCAAAAATATTTCTAGAAATATTGTGTTCTTTCAACAGATGTTTTGAGACTTTTCTCTGCTTTCTACCGTTTTCAAGTAATAAATAGGAATTTTGTCCACTGAAAAGAGGCTTTTGGCAGTCAGTTTAATATAATGGGGCATAGTCAATTTCTTGTCATGCTTTTTAGGACATTATCAAATTAATTTTCAGGAAAAGTTCTTTATGGAATGTCGAAGAAGCTTAGAAATCTCTAAATCAGGAAACTAATTCAGAGGATTCTGTGTGATCTCAGAAGAGTTCAAGTTTTCAATGAGATAATGCTGATATTTAGGATCTTTTCAGGGACAGGATTTAAACCATTTTTAATACATTGTAGAAAGCTTATCCATAGTAAGGATTTGAATCCTGTTTACAGTTCCAGAGCTTAATGCAACTCCAGTTCAGTTTCTAGATGTAGCCAAAGCAGATGGGGAAGTCCTACCCCTACCCCAAGACGCAATGAGAATCCACACTCATGATATCCAATAGGAAGCTGTTTTCTGCTAATGCCACTGTCTTCCCAAGGCAATGAAGAAATAGTACATAATTTTCAAACACAAAATCTATCTTTCCAGGCTGCCCTCACAAGCACAAGTTCTAATTTCAGGTATCTCATCTGAATCAATGCCAAAGTAAGTCCCCTAATGCAGTGCTTTTGGAATTAGAAGGCCATTTTCAGTTTCCCTGTGAAAACGTTTGGAACTGCATCCCTTTAGAAAACTGCTGATTTGGATTTCATCAGACCTGCAAACTGCTAATGTTCATCATACGCAGCTATTAAATTGTACCTGCAAAAGCGGGGAGGTTAATTGTGACCAAGCTCCAGGTTTGGTTTGCCTTTCTGCATCCCCTTTCAAGTTTCAGGTAAGTTTGGTTCTTTACTTTGCTGCTTGACTAAACTTAAAGTGTTTCTGAAGCCAGCCACTGTTTAACAATTGCCACATTTCCTCCCACAGGCAGTTATGTTTCACTTGTGATTTAACTAATCCATAACATGTTATTGGTTACTATGAGTTTGTCAAAGTGTTAGTATTTGACTTAGTAATATCTTTGAGAGACAAACTCATTCATTTCCAAAATCGAGTGCTTCTGCCATGAAACTCACTAAGTGCTGGTAGTTTGTCTATGGCAAGGAACTATTAAAAGAGAAGGAGAGCGAAAGGGAAATATTGTTCTGGAACGAGATCTCATACTGCATCACTGCTGTGGTGTACCATGAGAGAGAAACACAGCTAAAATGCAAACAGAGACAGGGAATTTTTTTTTGAGAACTTTTGGCCACAATAAATTTGGGTTTGGAACTAAAAAAAAAAAAGGTGGAAAGAGAAGACATGCATGCCTAATACTGAAGTAGAACTTGTTTGTATCTAACGTATTGGAGAAATTGTTTGAGAACAGTTCATTCTAGTGAAAATATTACTTTTGTAACACTGCCAAGATCAGTGTTTTCTCATTCATGAATCAGAGTTCTTTGCTCATTTGTGGTTGCTTTCTTCTCATCCTCTTTCCTTGCCTACTGTCCTTTTACAGCAAAAATCCATCTACAGTTGCCTAGCTAAGCACTTGCTCAAGTATCAGTGGTGAGGGTTCTACAGAACAAGTCAGCTGGGCTTGATGTGCTCTTCTTATTTGTGCAGTGCACACAGCTCTTCAATTTTGTGTGAACACGCTGGGATTCTTTTGCAGTTATTTAGTTCTACTGCAGAAGAACTAGTCTGTCTTCTGGTAAGAAGTGTGGAAAAGGTGTTGAAAGGCTGGGCCTTGCTGCAGATGCGGGCGGTCCAGCACAAGCAAAAGCACAGTGTGGGCTTTAATTCCTGCCACCAGCTGCAAATTATATGTGGGATCGAAGACCAAGTGAATGTGTGCTTTAAAATCTGGAGGTGCTGGGCAAAAATATGGAGGGCTGTATGGGTAACACAGGTGTAGGTGTCTCCCTCTTAGAAACTGTTACGCAATGACTAGATATCACTTGGATTATGAAAATATTGGTCTGTCACTACAGTGATCCAGGGGTTACTTTTCTGAGATGGATTTGCTGGTTCTACCTAGTTCTGTTCATATGAAACCTGAAGACGCCTGAGAATTACATAGCTGTGGATATTCTGTGCAGGAGAATATTGGCCATTTCATTATAACAAATCCAACTTAAACAAAATGATAGCTGGGGAAGGAGGGAGGGAGGTAAGGGAAAGGAAGGCATTATTCCTTACCACAAAACATTCCTCTCTTTCTCTTCCTCCCCTAAGCAAATTAACAGAGTAGATGCTTTATGCATGCAGGCCTGTGCAGGAAAGTTACTGAAGCACTGACACAGAAGGAAATCATACAAGATACTGTACCTGGTTCCAGTAAAATTTGAGTGTGTGGGTGGCAAGAGGCTTAGTTCCATGTGCTTTCCACCCCACAGGCAGCTCCACAACTTCCTGTTGTGGAGGTTTCTCCTCTTTCCTCTGTGGCTTTGTGCAGTAGGCTTGACTTTCCCTTGGATGACATTATTTGCAGCCTGTGTACAGTAAGTAGCCTTGTGCAGTTTGCTCATCCAAAAAGGCTGCATATAAATTTGACTTATGAACTCTGTAGGGTGGTGTTATGAAGAATTATCTCAACCAAGAATAATTTTTCATTAGTTAAACAGGAGATGACATAGTCCCTGACTTTTTTCCCCTGGACTTTTCAATATGTCCCATTTAGGAATCAGGACCAAAGACAATGTTATTTTAGTTCTTTTTGGAATACATTTACTCACTCCCAGTGTGTTCTGTTCTTCTTAAAGTGACACATGTTTACTCAGAAAGGAATATACCAATCACTAAAATTGTATATTTTCCGCTTTTATGTAAAGTGGTTTTTGGCAGCCTGAAAGAAAATTTTGAGACTAAAATCTGATCTCACAGTCTAAGTAATAGGTCCCAGCTTTAATGATTTACAAGCAGAATTACATACCTAGTCCCTTTGCTTTTGAGTTTTCAAACTAAGGGTCAGCATGAGGGCAAGCTGTATCTTGCTGAAACATAGACAAGTGTAACTGAACTGTTAAATTTATACCTTTTTTTCTGAATCCTCTTGATTTACTGAGGGAGAAGACAGCAGAATGAATGAAAGTGTAGATCAGAGCCAAGACTTTCATCTCCAGTGTGGATCAGATCTGGATAGCAAGGTGAATGTCTTGTGGTTGAATGGCTGTCAAGGAGTAGCAAGAGCGATTACACGGCTCAATGTAATGCACGTGTAAATAATTTTTTTAATGATTGGAAGCCTTAAGTGTTTTGACCACTAAGATGGAGAGGTGCAAAAGCCCGTTTGATGACGTAGGATGTGGCTAAAGAGGATAGGGGGTTACAACATTTTATATATATTTATCTTTATCTGTCAGTCATCATCAACAAGCATTCAGATTCTGTTGACACAGCAGTATTAAAGTTGTTTCAGCTTCCGTAACATGAGTTTGTTTTACCTTTCAAGGGATTTAGCTAAAAATTGGTAATGAAAACATAATACATAATTCCATGTACCATTTTGGTTTGACTGGTATAGGTCAAACAGCTTTGCATTGTATGCCTTGCATGTGTAGAGTATTTAATGGTGGGATATTTCCTGGTTAAGGCAAACTAATATTTTTCAAGTTGAAGACAATCGCATTAAATTGTTATAAGTAGCATCAATAACTCTTGAACAGGCACAGATGTCTGTTGCTTCATTTACTAGATAGTTTAGCCAGGATACTCAAGTTAAATAACTATTTGGCTGACTTTGAGGAAACTATTTCATAAGTATAAAGAGGAAGTATACGGTCTTCCTGGACAAACTATAGATATGATTCGAACATGTAAACAATATAGATTATATGCTCTTTTACCATTTATTTTACTAGCAGAGTTTTCACTTGCTGTCTGACTGGAATCCCAATTTAAGTACAGAATAATAAAAATATCAGCCTCTGGTTTAATGGTGATACTAACTGTGAGCTACTAATTCTATTTTTTTAGCCCATTAAGCCTTTATATAGTTTAAATAGGCTTTATACTAAATACTTTGGAAATAATTAGAAAGTTTACAGATTTTGATCCTCCATGCAAATCTGCTTGAGCATTTTATTTAATCACAAAATAGAGTGCATTTGGTTGGTCCAAGTATACCAGGCACATGAGTCCCAACTGGCCAATTTGTGTGGGGGTGTGGGTCTTTTCATCGACATACCTCATTCCTGGCCACTCTTTTTTCCCTTTATCCAATCCTCAATGAGCCGCTGCACACACATTAATTGCCCTGAGCAGACAAGTAGTCTTTTCTGTTTCTACCATAAATGCCACTCAATGAACCAGCCACTAGGTCATGCTCAAGTGCAATGGAATCTTGTTTTTCCCTCCCAAACATCTAGCATCACCCCCACCCCGACTTCAGCTTCTGTGAGGCCAATGAAGTCCTTCCACAAATACTCTTGCTGTGGTTGGTATAAAGAAAATTTTTGTCGATTGAAATATATTAAAACTATAAACATTTACAGGAGCAGGATGTAGAGGTAGTTGTCGAATTATCCTTTTTCCCCCCCCTAAAACTTCTCTCACATTTAAAAAACTGCTTATTTTATCATTGTGGAATTCAACAATACTTTAAAAGGCCTCCTAACACTCAGCTTTTTTGAAACCTCCTAATGGATTGTAGGACCAATATTTTCTCCTTCATGAGGACAACAGCAATTGAAATACAAAATTTCTTTGTCTTTCTTCATGCACTTTCATCAACAAATCATTTATCTATCCTCAAATTTTGTTTAGTTAAATCTTTTTTTCAGGAGTGTATTTAAGAGAAAAATTAAATAATACTTAATGAAGAGTGTTGTCTCTGGAAACATGTTCATCTGAAATGTTCATCTTTACACTTCTAGTGTCAATACAGATTTTAACTGGAAAAACATAATCAAGAAAATAAGTTACTAAAATACTGTGAAACAAATAGCAGAAGCTTCTGGGAGCTCTTCATGCGGAAGAAATTGCAGATTTTTTGGGAATGTTTCTGAGTCAGTACTATGAAAAGAGTCTTTTAGATGGAGAAGATCATCAAACATAAAGCCATTAACTTCATGTGAGGTTTTGTAGCTTTTTCTACAGTCTTTATGAAAACTAGAGAAGACATTTGCTTTTACATAGGATTCTTTTTGATAGAAGACTGTTAAATTAGGATAATTAGGATGCCTTAGCATTTTAAGCTTATTTGAAGTATGTTGCCCATCTGAAATGACTGAGAACCATTGGCTTGAACAGACATTACCTAACCCAGAGAAGTCTGTGTTTGTGGAATTTGATGAATATATGGAGAAATACATTGAGTGCAGCACTCTTTCCACTGGCTTAATCAGTCCTATGGAATTACCTCACCTTGATGGTTCTTCCTGTAGCAGCGTCCCTTTGGGAAATTTCCTTGCCTTCAGGCAATAGATCAATTGTGACAGTACCAATCTCTTCCAGGGACTACTGCCTCATTTTGTAGCTTGTACCACTCATTTCTGTGGCCTGTTTACACTATGTGACTTGGGATGCAGTCTTGGGCACAGTAGAAAAGCTGAAAAGCTAGTTAAATTGATGTTCTTTGTCTAAGGCATGGTACAGAACTCTAAATAAGTAGTGAAAGAGGGAGCCAAGAAACAAAGACCATCTAGCAAATCAGATATAAAGCTAGGATTGGAATTTAAGTCTGCGGCATCGTGATTTTAGGTTCTTTTCGCTGTTGCATCCTTTTTTTCTGAGTTCTTTATCAAACTGTTACTGACATGCAGCTCCTGGGCTAATACATTGCTGAGCATCTGGAATTAAACCAAAGTACATTAGAAAACAAGGTGAGAAAACTGTTAGGTAAAATGGTGAGTTAATCATACTTTTTATGTAGGGTTGTGGAAAATGAAGCTTGTTGTTGATATTTATCTTCAAAAACTTCTGTAAAGGCCCTGCTGGTTGCTAGGAATCACTATGGAATGAATATTTGTCTGACTGACAGTATTTGATTGAGGAATGGCTGCAGAGTTGCTACTCACAGGGGCATTTTACTGATCTGTATTGGAGGCTGCAGGAAAGGACTTTAAGAACACCTAAGACTCACCCAGCAAGACACAGGACTACTGGGAAGGTGATGGCTGAGGAAAAGATCAAAGAGCTTAAAACCCAGTAGCTTCTGAGAAGGAGGATTAAACTGAGACCTGCAATAAAACTTTTCTCTGCCTGAGAGTTTTAACAGGAGATCTGCTATGACATTAATTTCATCATTACTTCTTAGCTGTGAATAATAACTTAAAGTTTATGAAATAACTCTAAAATGACAAACTGTGTCTGGAGACTGTGTCTTGAAAGAAGGTGCAGAATAACTTCAAAACTCTTAAACCCGGCAAATATTCCATAGGCATTCTTTCTATTCTCAGTTACGCTGATTTAATTCTGCTTAAGTTGGGGGTCAGGTTAAATCAAAAATTTGCCTGTGTTTTAAGTTTAATCATAGTCTTATCTAGAATCTCAAACAGGGGTAGGATAAATCATACTGTGTAAATGCCCGTTTCCCTGAATCTACTAGAAATGGAGCTTTGCTTGTACATTTAGAGCAGATGCAGTTATTAGAGTTGGGTAAGATGAATGCCATTCATAATGCAATAACACATTTTTAATGGCTATCAAAGGCTTATTGTTATCACTTACTGGATTACAGTAGATCAGATCCCACACCTTAGGGGCAGGATTTTTTGTACTTTGTTGTCTGCGTGGTACTGAATGTATATGTGGTATTTAGTAAATACTGTCTGAATACTGTCTGAGCCTGGTATCTCAGTAAATTGCTGTTGTGTTACTAAGGCCTTCCGGTTTTAGTCCAAAGAAATTCGGATTGGAAAAAACACATGCTTTATTTGCTCTTTCTACAGCATTTCCTAGGGCAAATTTCTGTAAACATATCAAACTCAGTATTTAACTAGTAATGCCATTATTTTAAGAGCCTTTCTTAATATGCTTTCTCACATCCTAGCAGCATCAATGTTAATTATGTTAATTTTTTCATTCGGTGCTCTCAAGCAATATGCAAAAAGTTCTCTAGAAACAACAGATGTGTAGAGGTAAATCTTTTTGCCACCTTGCAAGTACAACAGGGCCCTCTAAATGCTTTGGCAATGAACAAGAAAGAAAAAAAATAGCTGATCATGAAAATACCATTACCATTATTTATTTTGAAATTGACACTGCACAGTTTTCAGGCTAACACCCAGATTTAGCTGTGTATCTGAGATAATCCAACACATACACAAATCAGCCTAAAATGTCTTTTCCTTCATCTCTGTTATATCCATTTAATTTCTTGAAAAGGTGAAGAAAACATAGATCGAGAAAAAGAAATCAACTAAGGAATTTTGTTTATTATGATTGGACAGCTGCAGTTGGTCCACTAAGGATCACTTTATGTTTTATTTTGATTAAGGAGATACCAGTCTGCCAACCATAATTTGTACAATGCTGCTATTGCGGTTGAAAATAGATGACCTTTTGCAGCTGACAGTGGTACTAATTAAGGTGTCATTGCTGGGCAAAATTTTCCATCTGTGACATAATCAGCAATGGGACTTTTGGTTTTATTTCTACATATTAGTATGTTGCCAGTTTAATCAATTACTCTTTGCTGAGAGTTGTAGTGTCCCCCATTAACATGTGAGGTTTAATTCTAGTCTTATATTCAGTTAATGACATATTTAGTGAATGTCGCTGAATAATTTGCATACATGTTCAAAGTTAACAATTTTTTCTGAATCACGGTTAAAATTTAATTTTTCACAGCCTGACTTAGTTGGAGGATGAATATTTGTCCAAATGATATTTGTTTATATTTTGTTAGGAAAATAAGGGTACTCTTTTTTTTCCAAATTTCCATCTTCATATTCTTGGATCTTCAGTCTTTGCCCATGTGGCCATGTCCTTTTTCTAGCCTTTGCACTAGCTTTTCATCCTGTAGGAAGTCATGGACATCCTACTAGTCTTCAGTTTGTTTCTCGTTTTATGCCTGTTTTTCCATCTCAGAAGAGAGATGTGCAACAAAATCATACAGTCCTGCTGAAATCATGGCTACTGAATACACTGATTGCCTTTTCTTTGCCTGTGGTTCTACCACTGTGTTTAAGTATAAAAGAGAAAAGCAGAATGCCATTCTATAGCTATCATGGAGATTATGTCATGTCTCTGGATTATGCAAATTTATCTGGTACGGGGGAATACTTTCACTCAATCGAATGCCCATACATCTATTGAATTTAAGAAAAAAGCAACCAATACACCACTGGATTTCAGATAAGGAAGTAATATAATTGGTTTGATTTACAAAGGCCATGGTTGCTGTTCCAGCACCTCTTACTCTTTGCTGACTTTCTCCAAATAACAGGAGCATGAGAGACAGGAGGGTTTCAATGTCCTTTTTTTATTTAATGAAACAAGTCTGAGCTGAAGAAAGAGCAGCACCTTGCCTTTCATGAAGAAGAAACAGGTAGCAACTTGAAGGTTTCTGGTTCTAGAGTTTGTCCAGATGGAGTTCAGGTTTATTAATTTTTGGGCCATGCTCCCGAAAACCATTTAGATGTACATTAAGCATATGAAAAGTAATTGTTTTGGGGGAAAAAGGGACATTAGGATATGACAGGCATGGTGTGAGACACTATAATGGGCTTTACTAATTGTCAGCCCTAAGGTAGTATTCTGTTGCTGTAAAACAATCGTTTGAAAAAAAGGCTCTAAACCAGTCACCGAACAGAGGTGTAACATCGATGCAATTCTGTATCCAGGCCAATTGAGAGGTAAGGCAAAAGTACTCTCAGAAATCAAGTTTCTGGATTGCTGCACTATCCGATAGTATTTCTTTAGGAAAATAGACTTTAAAATACCATTTCTTAGGGTATAAGCAAAGTGCAATCATCTGATCTTTACACCACTACTGAGTTTAATGGAAGTTTTGCTTGTTTTTAGACGATTTAGAAACTTTACTGTTTCATCGATAATGATTTCTTTTAAACTAAACTTTGAAATACTTCTCAGTTTGTTTCTTTTTTTACTTCCTGACTTTAGCAAAATTCACACTAGGAACTGTGAAGCTTTTTATCAATGGATACTTAGAAAAATAAGAAGACTTCAAATTACTATTTAAATGAATCATAGCATGGGCTTCTGCTTCTTTGTGTAGGAGGCTAATTTTTTTCAAACTGCTAGACATATTCTTTACCTGAGATATTTCCAATCAAATATAAACCAGGGATGCATGTGTTGGTGAATGAAACAGGAGAGAAACACATACAAATCCCATAATACTTTTATTCCTAGAACTTCATGCATCAGGCACTGGACTAGATGGATTTCAACAGTGGATTTCAACCAAAGGGATCAAAGTTCAGAATTAGAACGGCTACTTATTCCTGCTTTTATGGTTCCTGTAGAAATAACCCAGGTTCTCTCTTCAGCACTGGCCAAGGCCATTTAGTGAGGCACCAACTTAGGGGTGTGAGTAGCTCCGCTGGTGTCACTAAAGTCAAGCCTATGTTTACTTCCTTAAGAGAACATGCTTCTAAGGCAATGCTGATGTACTTAAATTTGGAATCTGGACAGTTTAGATGTGGTCTGGTTTTGAGGTATTTGTACTATGAAACAGCCTGTTTCAATACAACTGTTTAAAGTGTACAGCTTGTTCATGTGGCTTGCCCTTACATCCCAGTTTTAGGGATAACTGAAATGGAGCCACTGTCACTGTTGTCTGTGCAGAACTGCAGTGTAATGTAAATAGTTTTGTAATGAAAAATACTGAGATGAGGAAGTCTATTTTTATTTGCCACGTGCTTATAATTCTTCAGGTTCTGGGACAAGCTATCTTGCATCTCACTTGTGCTCGTTTTGTGAGATTATTTGCTGTCATGCAGAAAACCCGGAGCTGACACAGCAATTTAAAATCAGTAATGTGGCAGCAGTTTTACAAGTGTATGGGTCTAGGTTGCCAAAAAAGCACAAAACCAAGAGATGTATCATGCAGTGGTGAGATTTTGAGAGGGAAAGGCAGCTGTAGCTGTAAGCCTGCCAGGATGTGTTGCGGGCTGGCTGTTAGTTGCCATGCCAACACTCCCTTCTCTCTCCCCAATCCCTGTGGATCGCCTGATCCCTTGTCCCTTTTCCCATTGGTCCTTGTATGTCACCCCACCATTTGTGTACCTCCCTCTCTGTATAAGTATGCTCCTCCGCCATTTTGTGACGAGGCTTCTCGGTATCTTCCCCCGCGCGGCGGCTGGGGCCCGGGACCANTGGCGCCCGGGAACATGCCGCCCCTCCCCGCTAATAAAGCCTTGGAACCCTAAGATGCCTGAAGCCTCCCTCTCACTTCTCTTCGCCTCCTCTGCCGGCGGCGCTCCGCTCCTAGCGGGAGTCTGCCCCGTCTCTCCCAGCCCGCGGACCGGAGGACGTCTGCAGGGGGAGAACTGATCCGTTCCGGGGACTTGTCGCATGGAAAGAACCGCGACAATTGGTG
>VWZT01012019.1:0-18919 GCA_013397055.1 Pachycephala philippinensis
AAGAGGGCACCTCCTAAAGCCCTTAACAAACTGGTTACTTTAAATAGCACTACCAGAAAGCAGAAGCACTACCAGAAAACGAATTTCACTGGTGCTGAGATGGACATCAAGTAAATCTTTTGGGTTTTAAGGTAGAAGAGGAAGCAGGTGTTTGTTTCTTCTGCACGTAAATATTACCAGACCACACCTGCAAATCAGGGTCAAAAGAAAGAAAAAAAAATACCCCTGGAGCAGCTGCATCAGAGGAAAGGGAAGTGCTGATATTTAAAATAGCAATCTCATTCTTTACCTTTTGAGAGGTAATGAAATATAGTAAAAAATAATTAGAAGCTTGAAATGTAATTATTTATTGCAGCAAGTTCATCACAGCCGTGAGTGCTAGAAAGGTGAAGAGGGGGAAAAATACAGGCTTTGACAGTGAAGTTGAACTGTGAAGGCTTGTCAATGGACAGACTAACAGGTTTACTAAAGCAATTGGAGTGTACATGTAACCTTGCTTAGGCTCTGGTGCTTTGTTATATGATTCTGTGTGAATTTTTCTCTTTTGAAGAAAATAAGTCCTTTAACTCAAGTTACATTGCTGTTTTGACTGGAGTAGAGATGCAGCATTTTTGATATTCTGGAAGGTATTGGCGGAGAGAAGCAGAAATCCTCCACTGTGTTCATCCTGGTGATGGTCAGCAGCTTCATAAAATGATGCAGAATGAACGATTTTGTCATGGATGCTGTTATATTTGGTACAGTGAGGTGGACCATTTTCACCTCTCTGCCCCGACCATCCGACACCAAGGACAGGACAGGCCTCTCACTTAGTCCGAGGTCTTGCAATGCTCAGTCACGGCGCTTCCTCTCGGCACCCGCTGCGGCAGAGGCCGAAGTGCTCAAAGACGCCCCCGACGGGCCTCACGCCCTGGGCTCGGGGACAAAGGACGGCAGTTGCTGCCGCCCGGGCCGCACTGCGCGAGGACCGCACCGGCCGAGTGCCGGGGCTCCCTGCGCGGCCACGGCACCTGGAAGGAGACCGCCCACGCACGGCTCCACAGCAGCCGCCCCTCAGGCGCTGCGGCCGGCCCGGGCAGCGCCGGGCTCTGCGGCTGCTGCGCCTCTCCCGCGCGCGGCCCCTGCTGGCAGCGCCGACGTTTCTGGAGGGGACGGAGCGCGGCTGCACCGCTGAGCCGGCCGGAGCGAGATGGCGGTGGCACCGTCCGGCTGCGCCGGTGCCCGGCCCGGGCCCAGCGGTCGCGGCAGCCTGCGGGCTTCAGGCGGCGAGCCCCGGTGCGGCGGCGCGGGGCGGCAGCTGCCGCAACGCTGCACGGGCGAGCAGGCGGGAGATGCCGAAGCTGCGCGGGGAAGCCTTCTGGAGGGAGACGCTGCGGAGCGCCCACTACGTGGTGGCGCCCATGGTGGACCAGAGCGAGCTGGCCTGGAGGCTGCTGAGCCGCCGCCACGGCGCCCAGCTCTGCTACACACCGATGCTGCACGCCCAGGTCTTCCTCAGGGATGCCAACTACCGCCGCGAGAACCTCTATGGCGAGGCGTGTCCCGAGGACCGCCCGCTCATCGTACAGGTGAGCCCGGCCCTCGCCCCGGCTCGCCCTGTCAGCCCCAGCACCAGGAGCGGCGGCGGCTGCCGAGAGGAGCTTCGCTGGGCTCACCGTGCGGTGCCGTTCTTGGGTAACGCTGAGGACGCAAGTCAGCATTGCCAAACGCACCCGCGCCATCCACCCCACTCGTGCTAACAAATTCAGGCGTTTTCCAAATGTGCATGAGTTGAAGGTAGTCAGCCTCGTCCACATTTTAACGGGGTTATATATAGGATGACCGAAATCTCATTTTCTTAATCTAAATACCGCTGACAATACTTAGCTCACGAAGATGTGTGTTTTTCTGTTTGTCTCATGTTTAGCATAGGATTTGCTGTCATAACCACGGGGGCCTGGAGCACTGGACTTCTCACAGGGTTTCAGTCTCCTGCACCTCATCTTTAGAGACAGATTACAGTTGGTTTTGTAGAGTCAGGGTGTGTCCCAGATCTGGTACCACTCAAGGAGGATCACAGCTTTTTGAGTACTTCTCTGAAACCCTGAGCTCAGTGTTTAGCTGTAGAGAAAGGATGCAAGGAAGATAGGACAGACTTTAAAGCATGTGTTGCTTCTGCTTCTGGACTACTTTGTGATGTTTGAGTACTTCACTCTATCCCAAAGAGGGAAAGTGGCTTGTGGAGCTGGAGAATAATGCAGGGAAAGACAGTTGTCATGAGTAAAGAAATTACTGATTTCCATATGTGGATCAGTTAAATGGATGAGGACTCTCTACCCTGGAAAATAAGTCTCCCTTGACTGAGGGGAGAGATAAGAGAAGCCTGTGGAAGTATTACTGGCTTGAAGATGATGAATGGGAAACAAGCGTAGTGGTAGTTATAAACTACAGAATTCATTACTGTGGGCTGTACTGGATTCTGAAAGATTACATGAGTTTAGAAAGCAAACGAAGGAAAACACTTGAGGATCTTTAGGTGCAACAAATACACCTTCTGCTTCCAAAGTCCTTAAGCTTCTACTGTTCCCTAGACATCTTGGTGTTGACCTTTGATCTGTCTCAGTACAGCTTTCACAGAATAACAGAATATTCTGAGTTGGAAGGGACCCACAAGGTACATCAAGTCCAACTCTTAAGTGAATTGCCTATACAGGGATAGGACTCACAACCTTAGTGTTATTAGCTCCATGCTCTAACCAACTGAGCTAATCTCAGCATCTTGTACGTTCTTCTGTGGGAGGTATTTTTTTTGACACAGAAAAATACAAGTGGCAGAAATTCAAGTAATCTTAGAAAGCTCTGTCACAGATCTTCAGCTCAGTAAGCTGTCTGTTCTGGGTGGCGCTACCTGAAGCGATCAGTTGCTGTGAGCTTACTGTGTTACCCTTCTTTCCACTGGCCACTATTGGACATAAAGTACAGAACTAACTAATCTTTGGATTGATTTTGTGCAGCAGTCCTTACAGATTTGGTCACAGAGTCTCAGAATTAGATTAGGCAGAGGTACATCTGAGCTCAGCCTGCTCTGAAGACTTTGTTTACTGTGCTAACATTCTCATTATATGGCATGGTTGGAGGCTTTCCGTAGTTTCAGTCATCTCAGAGAAAGCAAATGATTGTTTTAGTTTTAGTTGGTGTCAGTTATAAGTTATGTAGGGCTGTAGGGTTTAAGTAACACCTTCTGCTTAGAAGTGTTAGAGTTTAAATTTTGTTTCAAGTTTATGTAAAGACGTGATGGCATTGTTTTTTGTCTAAAAATGAGTTTTAGAAAATCTGTTTAAAAGCATAAATGAGAAGAATAGTCTGTCTTTGTCCTCTTCAACAAAGAAGCTTCAAATTAACCCATTTTATTAATTTGCTTTTTGAACTGGGCTTTAACTGTAATATTAATTACATTCAGTTAAGACTGAGAATTTGACTATAGCCCATGTGTCTGTTTCACATTCCATGCTAATGGGAATTTATTTTAGAGGCAGTTGTGCTTATTGGTATCTACAAATACTGAGCTGTCTCCAGACCCATAGACATTATGGGTAACTCTTTTCTTAAGCACCACCTTTCTGTATTAAAATTCTATAGCTGTTTGTTCTGCAGAGGATTTTAAGAATTGTATCCAATTGTTCTTGGGTATCACATGTAAAATATTCATCTGATATTTCTTTGCCTCTTGAATGCTCATCTTTCTCATTTTATCATTTGAAGGTTGAGGATCTTTAGCTGGTAAGTGTCACAGGTATTGTTTGGGGTTTTTTTTTTCATAGAATCATAGAACATCCTCAGTTGTAAGGGATTCACAAAGTCCAGCTCCTGCACCGAATAGCCACCAGAATCCCACCAGCATTGTCCAAACACTCCTTGAGCTCTGGCAGGTTTAGGGCCATGACCACTGCCCTGGAAAGCCTGTTTCAGTGCCTGACCACCTCTGGGGAAGAACCTTTTCCTGATATCCAGTCAAAACCTCCCGTGACACAGCCCCAGATGTTCCCTCAGGTCCTGTCACTGATCACAGAGAGCAGAGATCGGAGCTGTCCCTCTGCTGCCCCTTGTGAGGAAGTTATAGACTTCTATGGAGTCTCCCCTCTGTTTCTTCTCTAGGATGAACAAGCCAAGTGACCTCAGCCACTCCTCGGATGGCCCCTCCAGACCCTTCACCATCTTTGTAGGCTCCTTTGGACACTCTCTAATAGCTTTGGATCTTTCATATAATATGGTGTCCCAAACTGTCCCCAGGACTCGAGGTGATGCAGCCCCAGTGCAGAGCAGAGCGGGACAATCCCTTCCCCGGCTCAGCTGGCGATGCTGGACCTGATGCCCCCCAGGACACAGCTGGCCCTCCTGGCTGCCAGGGCACTGCTGACTCACATTCAACTTGCTATCAACCAGGACCCCCAGGTCCCTTTCTGCAGTGCTGTTCTCCAGCCTCTTGTTCCCCAGTCTGTCCGTATATACAGAGTCACCCTGTCCCAGGTTCAGAATATGTTGCTTGTCTTTATTAAACTTCATATGGTTGGTGATTGCCTAGCCCTCTTATTATCAAGGTCTCTCTGCTGCAAGGTCTTCTGTGCCTTTCAGGGAGTCAACAGCTCTTCCCAATTTAGTATTCTCAGCAAGGTTACAAGTAATTTATGAAACTGGTAAAGAGCTCTGCGCCTAAGATGGAGCCTTGCAGAACCCTAGTCATGACCAGTCACCAGCCTAATGTCATCCCAGTCACTATAACCCTTTGCTTGACTCATGAGCCAATTGTTCACCTATCACACAATGTGTTTATCCAGCTGTGGCCTGGACATTTTGTCCAGAATGATCCTGTGAGAAATGGTATCAAATGCTTTACTGAAATCCAAAAGGATTACATCACATAGCTTCCTTTGATCATTTTGAGAAATAGTGTTTGGTATTATTAACTGTGCATATTTGCCTGTTTTCTGTAATAGGTAGTTGCTTCATAACTACATCATAACATGTTGTCAGTACTTGAAGAAAGCTATTGCCTGATTATTCCACTTCTCTTTGGTTTTCACAGTTCTGTGCCAATGATCCTGAAGTATTTGTCCAAGCAGCACTGTTGGCTCAGGATTACTGTGATGCCATAGACCTAAATTTGGGTTGCCCCCAAATGATTGCAAAGAGAGGTACGTGAAAATCTGAACCCTGGATAAGCAGAGAAATGGCAAACAGTGTTTCAAATATGAATATTGGCAGTAAAATATCAAGAGGGCCAAATCAAGCCTTGGGGAGGGGCTGCAGTACTGCTGAAGTCAGACTAAGTTACACCCAATAGGGTAGCAGGTGACACTTTGTAGTACTTAAAGCAAAAATTAGATATAATTAATTCCAAATTCTCTTAAGTGACAGCTCCTGTGTCTAGAATATCCTTCAGAAACAGTATTTTTAGTAAGAGCTTGATTTTCCTTCTGATTTCAGTTGCTCAAACAGCCTGTTTTTGAAAAACTGCACTTAAGATACTATTTCCCTGATACTTGCACAGAGTTTTTTCACAGTAGTGTAGAAGAGGATGACACCTGCTGAATTCCTTAGCTACCGCGTGGTTGAAAACCAGAACCGGTGTTTGAAAATTTTGTATCAGTTAAGGTGTTGAAAAAAGATTTGTTCAGTAACTGCCCATTCTTCTTCTAAAATGTCTTTCAAAGACTAATAGGAAATGATCAGTGGTGCAAATAGATCTTTCAGACTGATCATCTTTTATCCTAATGGGATTTATTGAGCGTCTGGTATAAACCCTTGGAAGTTGGACTTTGAGCTGCCAGTGTCAATGTATCAGCCTTAGGGAGTACCAGTGAAAGTAGGGTGTGGGAATCCTTGTTTATCCTGTAAATCTAGGGTGGCAGGGAGAACAGAATGATCCGACTCTTCCAGTTGGGGCAGGACAGAGCAACTCTGTTTCTGCCAGTGAGGCATATGAGTGTCTGGATCTTTGTTTGTGAGTGTTTATGAAAACTGTGCTTCAGGATCTTACTCTTCTGCACAAGTCTGTCATATGCTATTTTATCATAGGTCACTATGGAGCATTTCTGCAAGAGGAGTGGGATCTTCTTCAGAGAATGAGTAAGTATTTACAGAGGGAATAGGATGAACTAATTATTGAGAGGAGGTTAGGGATTTTGGGGGAAAGGAGGTGTGTCATGTTTCTTTGGGCAGAGTTGTGTTTGGGTTTTGAAGGGGCGGTTGCATTCTTTTATTTTTTCCTTTTCTTTTTAAATTTCTTACTGTATTCCAGTGGCACCCTCAAGATACTTGGTGGTATCCCACTGCAAACTCACACTAGATCTGCTAAAAGACTTTTGTACCTGAAACAGACTTCAGGTGAAAGTGAGTCAATTAAGTTCCAGTCTCATATGATAGCTTAGTGGCTCTCCAACTCTAGAAACAGTAGAAGTCCCAGTGTCTTACTTTTTCACGTTGAAGTTCTCAGGTGCCAAAAGTCGTGTTTCTGCTTGAAGCCACAGTTGCCCCTTTCTGATCAACTCCATGTACTCTGTCCACAGCATAGCAAATTTTGCCTTTCTTCTCCTAATCTGTGTAGGTTGTTTTCAGGCTATCCATAGCTGTTGTGAACAGTATCATATTTTTTTAAGAAATACATTTGTAACTGATATAAAAAGCAAGGTTTTGTTCATTTTGTAGAACTGAGAGTGTGCCTTCACCCCACTTCAGAGTAAGTGCTGGAACCATGAAGATAGAGTCTTATTTCTGTTTGCATTCCTGGTAGTCTGGGGAATTTTGAGTGATGTTTGGCACAAAGACACTGCTGAGAACCTGGAAGATAGACAGTGCTTCCTTGCCCAGCATGTAATGTGGCTGTTGAGAAATACGCAAATCAGAATAGCCTCAAGGCATGAAGAGAACCCAGGTCATCAAGTTGGGTGAGAACCCCAGCTGTCTAGTAAGAGAGTTGTCTTAGGCTGTCCTCTTCCCACTTCTTTCCCCAGCCACCTTTTAAATGGTGGAGCACTCTTTTCCACTTGCACCTGTATACACCTTGCTTGCTCCTTTGAAAGGGTGATAGGAAGTACCCATCATTAGAGCTCATAGGATTTGGATTAGAAGATAGCAAGTGACTTCCTACATTGTATATCCAAGCTCTGGAAGAGAAGAGAATTTCAGTCACACCATTACTCAGTGTTTTCCTGTTGGCTCTCTTTGTTAGCTCTCTTTAGTATTTTTGTGATTCCATGTACTATGTAAGACTGGGAGTTTAACATGTTGTTCTAAATTTCACCCTGACTCTATAACCTATATTTGCTACTTGGTTGCATCCACAGCCTACCTCACTTCATAAGCCTCTGTGTGTCATGGATAAGACTCTACTTATCATGCTTATTTGAGTGATAATTTGCAAAGAAGTGAAGCACTTTTTGTAGGAAAGGTAGACAAGCAAGTGTTGATGTTGGAGGAGTACAATAGCCTGTGATGATAATAAACTTGTATCAATAATTAAGTTGTGAGGGGGTGGTCTTTGAAAGTGAAGGCTTGATGCAGTGGAAATGTTAGGGCTATTAAATGGATGACTATTTTATGCCACCTTGTTAGGATGCAGATTTGGTGCTTCATGTTTGTGCTACTGTTATGTGATTAAACTATGCAATAAGGATTGCAGAGGACACTGCTGATTTTTTAAGCTGTGAGAACTGCATAGCATTAACTTCTCAGGCTTTTTCCATACCACACCCAGTATCAGATCTTGAGGAGAGCAGACACTTTTTATAGCATTGTGCAGCCCACTTACCTGTCTTTTCAATCTTTCTCAGTTTTACTGGCTAACGAGAAGCTCTCTGTTCCCATCACATGCAAAATCCGCGTTTTCCCAGACATTGACAAGACAGTGAAGTATGCACAGATGCTGGAGAAAGCTGGCTGCCAGGTAAGAAGGCAGCTGCTCCCTCTACTCTTGCATTGGCCACATATCTTTGTTTAAAGTATCTGATGACCAGTTCTTGGTATACTGTGGAGATGAATAGGCTGCATTATTTTGCAGACAGAGCAAACAGGATGCAGACAGATTCTGTGTGTGCACAGTCGTAGGCTGCAGGTCAATAATGTGGTACAGAAGACATGATGATTTCAGAGTCTCTCGTAATCACTGCACTGTGCAGCGTCCTTCACTGTGGTTGAGCATCTCAGTCTTCACATAGTGCTGTAGGAGGCAATGTGAATGCATGAAATCCACAGTACTGTAGAAAAAAGAGGGTATCAAAAGGTATCACTAGAAGAAATAGGCAGCCTTCTAGAATTTAACTCCAGTTAAATTGGAAGAGATGGTCTGTAGTTAGAGACAGTACTGACAGTATTTGGACCTTCTGCTGAGGAGAAAGCTAGATCAATATATTGCAAATTCCAAAGTGAATCTCAAATGGAATCCAGTGCAAAAGGAAATCTGTAGGTTCTCCCATGATACAATCTTGTCATGCCATGGAGTAGCAAGACGAAAGGAGCCTAAGACTGTGCCATGGTAGGTGAGCTGCTGATATCTTTCTGTGTTGCTAAATTCTGTGCACTGTTGAAATAGCAGCAGGAACTCAGTGGCATCCATGAAGTGTAGGGGATGAAAGGAAATTTTTGTCAGTGGATTTATTCCAGTGGTTCATACACGTGGAAAGTAAATGTAGTATTGTGTTCCAGCTGCTGACTGTGCATGGCCGTACTAAAGAACAGAAAGGACCACTTGCTGGCATTGCATCTTGGGAGCACATTCAAGCTGTAAGGTTAGTGCGCAGTACCAGTCTTAGTGCATTCCTGCTAACACTCTGGATTTTAAGCAGAGTGTACAGTGGTATTGAAGAGCAAACAAATTTGTGTGACAGGAGGAGAATTTCTCAGTTGACTCTAATTCTCAATTTTATGCATCTGTTTTATTCACTGGTGTAGAAAAGCTGTAAACATTCCTGTATTTGCAAATGGAAACATCCAGTGTCTCAGCGATGTGGAAGAATGTATACGTAAGACAGGAGTACATGGTGTCATGAGTGCAGGTAAAGAAAATGAACTTTTACTCTTAGCAGATGAGAATACGAATTTTTTCTTCTTCTGTTAGCAGCCCCGTATACATTTATTAAAAACTTACATCAAATTGACTTGGTGAATAGCTTTGCTTGACAGCTGAGTGGACATTCTCCCTCCTCTTATACTGGCCATCTCATACCAGGACCAGGAATCACTTAAAATTTGTAAGAATTGTTATTTTGGATTTGCAGTACCATTGACTAGTAATTAGCTCAAATCTAATTACTTGACAAAGGCATATGAGGCTGCTGTTGTCCTGGAATATTTTCGTGACATCTGTTAATCAATGGAACAGTTTTTGAATGGTTCTTGATGAACTAAGTGCATCTGCAGATTAATATTCCTGCAGGTGGTTCATGCTGGGTTGGGACAAGAAAGAATTGACATAACTTCATAGAGGAAGAGCTAGGATAGGCATCAGAAGGAGCTTCTAATCACTCATGCAGTTAAAGAGAGGTTATAGAATCTTGGTTTTAGAAAATACTGGTTAACAAAAGGCTTGTGAAGCCAGTAGAGAAAAGCACAGTTAGAAGCTGTATCTGTGAACTTAGGCCAGATAAATATCAATACAGACATAAGGCAAGACACCTGTCATTTCAGTATTTAACCATTGGGCAACAAAAGCAGTGGTTTCTCTATTTATTAATTGGTTTACTGTATTTGTGTCAAGATTAGATGCCTTTCTAGAAACTGTACTTTAATTAGGTATGAGCTGTTTGGTGCAATTAGGAATTGTATAGTGAAATATAGTCTCCCCACATCAGGCTAGAGTTTCATGGACCCTGTGTTCGTCTTGTGAGTATGTAGGTGATGTGTTTGTGGCTGTAGAATCACAAATGAGATGATCAAACTCCAGAGCAGAGATTTTGGCCTTTGCTTCAATCCTGAAATGAAAGTTTGAGTATTTCTTTTTGTTCCCTAGAAGGTAATCTTCATAACCCAGCTTTGTTTGAGGGCCGGAACCCATTGGTGTGGGAGATGGCTGAGGAGTATCTGGAGATAGTGCGGAAGTACCCTTGTCCATTGTCTTATGTTAGGGCTCATCTCTTCAAGCTCTGGCATCACACGTGAGTATCTCCATAGAACTCTTAATGTTTTCAGGGTGCATCCTGCTTAGCAAGTGTCTGGGTTTTCTGGAAAAGGACTTGATTGGCCAGAATGAGTATGCTGCAAGGTTTTTTTTCCTGGACCTGGCTGGAGAGAGTGTGGGCTCAGGCCTTTACCCTTCACTTCATATGTGGGAAATAGCACATGGGGAATGAACAAGTTGCCACAAGATCAGCTAGGGCGTGAGCTCACAACACACCATTGGCCGTGTGGTAATTGCCCAGATGCACACACACACTTCATGGCAAACTCAAGTTAACTATCTCTTTGTTCATTGTGAGGCAAAGCGCTATTGCATTCATTATGGAGTAAGAGCATGGCTGTGGGCAGTTACTAAGCAGCTGATCCAATGTGCATTCATATTAGCTTATGTCAAAGTACCTTGCTTGTCTGCAAAGTATTTATCTAGAAGAGAGATATGTATGCTTTTCTCTGGACTTACAAGGAAGAACATAAGCTTCTACCAAAGGCAAATGCATCAGGAAAAGTGTATAAAATGCCTTTATAAAGTTATTTTTAGTTGATCTCAGCCTAAATATAACTTGATGTTCGGGATTTGTCTCAGGCTTCAAGTTCACCAGCAGCTGCGTGAAGAATTAGCAAAAGTGAAGACTCTAGAGGGCATTGTAGATGTCAACAGGGAGCTGAAACTGCGATGCCAGGTACCAAGATGGACCCTAATCTCCCAGAGCAGCACTGCCTGCACTTGGTGGGAATGTACTAAGTATGTCACGCAGCTGACATCCATTAGTCACTTCTCTGGGACTTTGTGGCCTTACTAACCTTGATATTGGTAGCTTACTACAGTAGCATCTCCTTAAGCCTGGACAACTTTATGTGGGATAAAGTTGATTTAGGAGTTACAAATGTGCTTCAGTCCATCTGTCTTAGTAGATGGTTTTTTTGCCTATATGTAACTGTCAGTAATTGTTAGCTTAAATTTCAGTTTGTAATTTCCTGGAGTTTGAAGTGTTATTTAGTGTATTTCCTGACTACTCCAGGAAAACTGACTGTAACTCTATGCTGCAGGAAGAAATAGCTAATCAGAAAGAAGGAGAAAAGCCAAAAGAAGGGTTGCCTTTTTTCCACTGGATCTGTCAGCCATACATCAGGCCAGGGTGAGTTACCTATTTTGATACTTACAGGTACTCATAGGCCTTTCCCACCCATACCATCAGTATCAGCCATTGATTCTGTTCTAGGAGCTCATATTCATTAAAAAAAAGTTAAGACTTTGGATTATTTTTATTCTAGTTTGGTTTTTTCCTAGTTATTGCTTTGTTTGTGAGGATGTTGCTCATTGTTTGCATCTTCTCCTTTGGATGCTCCTCAAATTTCTCTCTCTCTGGAAAGTAAAAATCAGGAATCCCACTGCAGCTCAGAACAAGAACTTGATGTCCAGCAGATATGCTACCTGACAGTGCTTTATTGTTACATGCAACATGAATGTTGCTGGTAACTGCTGTGGTAGCAAAGATGAGAACTAAATTGTATTCTATAAAGGATGCTTGTAATGTATGGACAAGTTTTTCAGATAGCTTATTCCCCTTCTGCTGAAAATTGGGCTGAAGAAGAGAACAAGTTTGTCAAGCTTAATACTTAGGTAAATACTTTAAAAAATGCTTATGTAAAACCTGGGAATAACAGGTGCCTAATTGCACTGGCCAACTTTAATTTGCTTTCTAACTGATATATCTGATAGTGTGTCTGTTATTAACTGCCAGTGTTAACCAAAAAAGTTAGGTTTTTCTATCCCACTTCTAAGGGCAATTCCTTGTAGTCATGACAGAAAGGTTTATGGTTTACCCAGATTTCTGTAAACCAAAATAACGGTCAGGGAACAGCTACTTCTTCCCTCCAGCCACCTTACGATGAAATTCACTGTTTCAGGCCAAAGGAGAGATGCAGGGAGAATGGAGACAGTGGAACTGAAAAAGGTGTGCGAGGGAAACGTGCTCTGGAAGAAGAGGAAGATGGAAATTCTGAGCTTCTGTCAAAGAATAAACAAAAAAAGAAGTTAAGAAATCCAAATAAAAGCTTTGATCCATCTTTAAAACGTAAGTTCCATTTATTGGCAAAAATGTATGGAGAGTTGCTGATACCACCTTTGACATAAACTGCCACTAAGAATTTTCCTTGCATGTGTATTCGTAGAAACTTCTTGAAAAAGAGGGGGAATTGTTGGGAAATTTCAATAGCAGGCAATGTGATTCAAATAATGTTCACTAGTAAAGGGAACAAGGATCAAAGTAGTAGGTCACTGATTCTCTCAAAGCATCTGTTTAAGATCAAAATGGTTTACAAACTGAATTGTAGCTGTCACTAGCATTTGAAATGGAAATTTTGTGTGAATTTCAAGCTGATGTCCTCCTGTTTTATGCTTGACTTGAGGATTAAAATTTTCCATGTTTGGATTTAGCTTAGAGGCACCTAAAAATTCAAAGTATCTTTACCTCAGCATTGTTATTTGAGGTACTGTATTTTTATTTCAAAAAGACTCTCTGGCTAGAAAAGCACCAAGCTTTGTCTGGTCCTGATTTTTTTTTTTAACTTACTTCTTCCACATAAAAATACCATTGCTGAAAACAGCTTTCTCTCTCTCTCTCAGCCAAATATGCAAAATGTGATCAATGTGGAAACCCTAAGGTAAGTCAGTACAAGTGTCCATAAAAGCATTTCTGTTAAATGGAAATTAAATTACTATGTAGGGGTCAATTGCACAATGTCTGGATGGAGATAAGTGACAAATGGTGTCCCTCAGGGGTCTGTATTGGGACCAGCACTGTTCAATGTCTCCATCAGTGATGTGGACAGTGGGATCAAGAGTGCCCTCAGCACATTTGCAGATGACACCAAGCTGAGTGGAGTGGTGACACACCTGAGGGACAGGGCCATCCAGAGGGACCTTGACAAACTCAAGCAGTGACCTGGGAACCTCTGAGGTTTAACAAGGCCAAGTGCAAGATTCTGCACTTGGATCAGGGCAATCTGGATATCAAATCCAGGCTGGGGAATGCAGATTGAAAGCAGCTCTGCCCAGAAGGACTTTGGGGTGCTGGTGGATGAGAGGCTGGTCATGACTCAGCAATGTGCACTCACAGCCCAGAAACCACCTGTGTTCTAGGCTGCATCACAAGCAGTGTGGGCAGCAGGACAAGGGTTGGGGGGATTCTGTGCCTTTACTCTGCTCTTGTGAGACCCCCACCTGACGTACTGCATCCAGCTCTGGGACCCCTGGTGCAGGAGCATGGAGCTGTTAGGGCAGACCCAGAGGAGGCTACAAAGATGACTGGGGGATGGAGCCCCTCTGGCATGGAGACAGGCTGAGAGAGCAGGAGGTGTTTGGCTTGGAGAAGAAGAACCTCACTGCCCCTTCCAGTCCCCTAAACGGGACTTAAAAGAAAGACAGTGATCAACTTTTTAGCAGGGCGTGTTGCAGTAGGACAAGGGGTGATGGGTTTAAAGAGAGTAGATTCAGACTAGATATGCCTTAGATCAGAAGTAATTTTTTATGGTGAGGCAGTGGCCCGGGTTGCCCAGAGAGGTTGTGGATGCCCCATTCCTGGCAACATTCAAGGTCAGATTGGACAAGGCTCTGAGCAACCTGATGTAGTTGAAAACGTCCCTGCTCTGTGCAGGGGGTTGGAGTAGATGACCTCTAAAGGCTCCTTCCAACCCAAACTATTCTATGATTCTGTTCTGTTATTCAAAATCCTGAGGTAGGTCTGTGCCAGTGCCCAGTCACACAGGCACTTGGTGCATGCCAAGTCCTGCTGATATGCGTGTGATTGGGGAGGAAAGTCCATACTTGGGCAAAAGCTTCTTAACCATTAACTGTAACCAACCTCTGAGGTTGAAGGTGCTGCACAAAAATCCCTAATATATATAGGTTCTTTGAGAGAATTTGCCTTCCTCTCCAAAAAAAGCGCAGTCTTACTGCTGCTGAGGGTATTTATTGTTAAGACAGTTGAGTGAGTTAACTGAACTTCCCAAGCTATCTTAGAAACAAATCTCCAAACTTCCACATATGTATGACGTGTATTTTACCATGAAATGAAAAACAAACTGCCTCTTGCTATGGTTAGTGGTGGGTGGAGTTTTTCTGCAAAGTGAAAATTTTAATAACTGGTGTGGTTCTTAATGTACTAATAAAAATACTTTAACTGTCATCCCAGTACAGCCTGTTGTGTCAGGCAGCACCTGCAGCTCTGGTTTGTGTTGTGTTTGGATCTCTGCCTTTATCAAAACAAGCATAAGCACCTCCTCATCCTCCATTCTGCCTTTGCAGCAGATTAACATTGGCTTTCACTATTAGCAATGTGAAATGAGGCAGCTGGTTTACAGGTTCTGTATTGAAATTTCAAATACTGATATTTGCAAAGAGTTTGTTTTGCTTTTGTTTGTTTATTTTTTCCCTTGGGGAACATAACTGTTTGCTTGACAGGGTGGTGTTGCTGAGCTGTGTGAGCAGAGTGTATTTATTGCTGCTAATATACCTGTAAAGCAGGTTGTAAGATGCAAGTAATTTTGTGTTCTAGCTTAAAAATTAGCATTACACCTCGGAACGTGGGGGAGCCTGCAACACATGCATGTGATGTTGCTCCCCATTGTAACACTGTTACTGCAGTGCAGCAGTGGAAGCCTGCTGAGGCTCAATTTGAAGCTGCAGCTACTGAAGAAAATGGGATTTTTTTGCTGTGTTCATTATAGGGAAAACATTGAGCACTGGGCTGGGCTGCGCTGCTTTCAAAGCCGTCCTGTTTCATAGCTAATCCAGGTGACATCACTTGGTGCATACACCAGGATTGTCTGCAGCAGGGCTTAGACTTATTTTTGTTTTGCTCTTGCATCACTGTAGTGTTGCAGGCAGCCCTTGCAATCTTCTGAATAGGCCTTATTTTTTTTTTTTTTAATTTATTTTTTTCCCCCTAGANAAGGAGAAGGAACTCAACTAAATCCTCCCTAAACATGTAGGATTTTCTAACTGGGGTGGAGGGAGCCACGCTCAACAACATCACCCCTCTTTTCTAAAATGTGTGTGAGCAAAGCACCCCAGAGACCCAAGCTGATATAGCCACATCATCAGTTAGCCAAGACTCAGCTGCTCCTGTCCCTTAAGGATCATACATTATACTTTAATAAATACACAGGTGTATTTTAAGATGCAAGGGGGGAAGTAATTCTGGTGCTAACATATTTTAGGCATAGCTGCAGATGGTGGCACATGTCAGGTACTGTGTTTCATATTGCAGAGAACGAGAACAAGCTCACGAGCACCAAATCTGCTCATGCTTGTTGCAGAGGCCTTATGGCATGTGCCTGCTTGTGGTGGGTAACTCGGGCTGCCCAACAGGCTGTGGGGGTTGCACAAGGTGAATGTGGATTTTTTTTGGTTGGTTAGAGTTTTTTTGTTCTTTATGTGCAAACAGTTTTGTGCAAACAGTTGATAGCCCCCAAAATGACATCAACTCCGTCATCTTCATTAGGCTGAGTACCTGTTTTTTTTCCGAAGATCTGAAAGTGCAGAGCTATACTGTTACTTATTATAGTAAACAGTAATAATTTTATTTTCACTGACACAAGCTTCTTTATACCGCTGTCCCAACCCAGGGTAATAAATGTGTGTTTAACATGTGCCGAGGATGCTGTAAGAAAAGAGCATTCAAGGAGACAGCAGATTGTCCAGGTAAGTGTACCTGGACTTACCAGGCATCAAGCAAACATTCTCATCTCCCATGTATATTCATTACTTTAATTTTTGGGTTATGGGGTGTAGGCGAGTGTTAAAATCTACATACATAGCTATCTGAAAGTTTATAGTACCATTTTAAAAGACTGCTCTTCCTTCTCTGTATGCTATTTCTCCTGGTTCCAAAGCCTCAGGCTGCAGTTTCCAGTCTGTGAGGACCCATTCTTTATAAGGAATGAGGTATTCTGTTTACCACTGTAGTCATCTCATTTCAGGATGTTGGTTTGGGTTTTTTTCCCCCTTTTGCTTTTTCAGGTCACGGATTACTTTTTAAGACCAAGTATGAAAAATCCCTTTCGTGGCAGCACAGTCAAAGAGGAATTCAAACCCCAGAGATCAGTCAGAGAGGAGATGCAGAGGTGGGGGAGACAGCAGTGCTGAAGGAGGCTGGTGACAGTAAAGGGTGAAGCTTTGGAAATGAACAGCCCAAGAGCTCCTGCCAGACCACTACTTCCCTGGGCCAAAGAATGTGTCATCTCCAGCTCACTGTCAGCTTCGTGAACTTGTTCCACATGATTACGTTCTGGAAAAGTTTTATTTAAGTAAAAAACTGCTTACTCAGGGAATTATCCTGCATTTGAAATAAAAGAGATGCAATTAAATGTCTCATGCTGTATTTTAAAGACTGAAAATGCTGCATTTTTGGGTGGGGGCAGTTTCTGTAAGCTGCCAGTACACTCTGCCTCCTCGATGCTCATTAACCCTTCATGTTCTGTTTTTAATACTGGGGACTAAATTTATTGTATTAGAACAACCTTCTGGCACACAAAAAATAGCAATGTCAGTGACTTCCTCACTAACAGAAAATGTGTCATATCTGTTAGCGTTTTAGTAGGCCACATTTTCAATGCAGAAAGGAATGCAGCAGTACTTGGAAAATGTGAATGTAAAACTGTAAGATCTTGCTATATCCACATTAACAATTAATAGTTTCTTACAGTATGATAGAACTTAACTGTCTTCATGAGCCAAAGGATGGGGGAGGATAAAATCTCTATTTTAAGAGAGGATTGTCTAAAAAGATGTGGGAAGTTGGAACCAAGTCCATGAACATTTCCCTGCTCAAGGTCTCATACTTCATTATGTGATCATTCTTTCTTCCCACCTGATAAATTCTGAGAGATGTGTGACAAAACCAGATGCAGGTCTACACATGCCTTTTTTAAACATTGGAACTTGAAACCACCTCTCCCACCTCCTGTGGAAATAGTCCACTTCTTCCCTTGCACAGGTATACATGCTAAAGCTGTCAAGTATTCTCAGTTCCCTGGTCTATTCCCCCCTCTTCTAGTAAAAAAGCTAAATATTCATTATCCTAGAATTTCAAACTGTTTAATTGACCTCTTCCCATTTACAGTTTCCCCAAAATATCAGAAAGTTCAGTCATTCTCCTGCTCACTGCGCCAGAGAATATTTACGAAGTCCAAAAAGGCAAAACAGCCAGTTCCAACACAAGAGAACTGGGGCTGAGAGATTCGGCTTAGCTTCTTAACCACACAGAGAGAGTTTAGATCACACCTCCCTCTCACAAATACAGTCTCATCACAGAATCACCAGTGTGAAGAAACAATCAAGCTGGCTTTAGGCTCCTAAATTCAAGAGGGGCCTTATGTGGCGGGCTGACTTTTTAGTCGCCATGCCAACACTTCCTCCTCCTCAGGGGTGTGGAAGCGGTTCCCCCGCCGAAGCACCCTCCCCTCTCCCAATCCCCGAGGATCTCCTGATCCCTTGTCCCTCTCCCCATTGGCCCTTGCACCTCACCCCACCGTTCGTGTACCGCCCCCTCTGTATAAATGTGTCAATCCGCCATTTTGTGACGAGAGAGCTTCGGGCAAGACGTGGTGGTCGCCAGGCGTGGTGGTCCCGGGACCCCGCCGCCACCATGTTAATAAAGATAGCCTTGGAACCCCACCTCGCCTGAGCCTCCCTTCTTACTCTCCGCCGCTCTTCTGCTGGTGTCTCCCCGTTTTCGGCGAGGGAGCCCACCCCGTCTCTCAGCCTGCAGACCGGAGGACACCTGCGGGGAGAGACGATGAGGCGAGGCTCCCGGGGAGAAAAGGATCTTCTGCCGGCGGAGCTTGTCGCCGCTACAAGAACCGCGTGCGACAAATGGTGCCGAAACCCGGGACCCGGCAGACCGCGAAGAAGACCAGCGGCACCGGCTCACGAGAACTGCGCTCCGCCGGTGAGATCCGCTCCGGGGATTTGTCGCGTGGAAGACCGACGGCGACAAATGGTGGAGAATGCGGGCAGCCGCGTCGACCAGACCGCTCCGAACATCGAGCAACTGTCGGCGTCGGCTGGAAAGAACACCGCACCCCCAGAGAATCTCCACCGCAGAAGAGCCATGTCAACAGGAGAGTGAGAAGTTTTTCATTATGTTTTCCCCTCCTTAGTTAACTCCAATTTACCCCTGTCCCATGTTTTGGGGAGCTGCATTTCGGGTGGGGATGGCTTTCTCCCCGGGCTCGCCTGGGGCAATTGTTGTGGAGCAGTCGCCCTGCCGGGGGGAGAGAAGGTCCTTTCTCCAGTGCAGTACCCCTAAGGGTCCAGACAAGCGCGGCGGGCGCGGAGTCGTGGCCCCTGTTTCGACCATTGCTCTGGGGTCCTGGTCGGGACAACGAGTGTGAGAAGTGGCGTACCTCCTTGCACCGATCACAGCCCTAGAGTCTCGGTTAGGAGCAGCTGGGACGGTCCGCCGCCCTGCGCCTTAGCTGTTTCCCTTTCCCTAACCCTTTTCCCTTTTGAAAACCTTTTTCCTGGAGAGACTCCCTCGCGCGTGATGGTCATTGCGACAGGAGTCTTCCAAACCCAAGGTGCCTATCCAGATTAGGGTCTGGTCAGAGCGGGAGTGCGATATCGTGGCCCCTTCTTCGGCTGTGACTCGAGGGTCCCAGTAAAAGCAGCCGGGGCGGGCGCGTCTCCTAGCTCGAACCGGATCCACCCCTCTCTCTCTTTCCTAAAAGATCTTTCCCTTGAGCCTTGCCTGCGGGCGAGGTGCAA
>VWZT01012019.1:19516-33994 GCA_013397055.1 Pachycephala philippinensis
AGGGTTGAAGGGAGTAAGTGATGACGAAAGTCTCCTTCCCTTCCCCCGTCCCATTTTATTTAAAAAGGAAAGGGGANTCTGTATAAATGTGTCAATCCGCCATTTTGTGACGAGAGAGCTTCGGGCAAGACGTGGTGGTCGCCAGGCGTGGTGGTCCCGGGACCCCGCCGCCACCATGTTAATAAAGATAGCCTTGGAACCCCACCTCGCCTGAGCCTCCCTTCTTACTCTCCGCCGCTCTTCTGCTGGTGTCTCCCCGTTTTCGGCAAGGGAGCCCGCCCCGTCTCTCAGCCTGCAGACCGGAGGACGCCTGCGGGCAGAGACGATGAGGCGAGGCTCCCGGGGAGAAAAGGATCTTCTGCCGGCGGAGCTTGTCGCCGCTACAAGAACCGCGTGCGACAGCCTTACGCTTGAGAATGTTAATTAGACACCTTTCTATAAAGAATTAGTACTTAAGGTATGTTTGTCCCTTCCCCCATCCCAAGGCATTTCTTAACAAGCACAATGGAGAAATGCAGACAGACCTTATCTTTTTTCTCCTGTGCATGGCATGGCTGCAGGCTGCCGCACTCCTGACACAGGGTGGGAAAATGGCTCAGTTTGGCACTGTAACATAGACCCACCTCTGTGCATCCAGCTACAAATCACCACGCTAACGGAAAAAAGTTTCAACCTCAACTTTCAACAGTCATACTAGAAGATGCCAACCCTACTAAGGTTACTAAGGCAAAGGTGTCCAGATGATCCATGGCTCACCAACCAATGATTGTGAACTCGGAGGCCCAATTACAACATGAGCAAAGCCAAGCCAGTTACTGTTCACATTGGGCACACCTGTACCTGCACGAACAAAGGATTACTTTCAGGCTAGGCAGTATGCTAATTATCCTGTTTAATCAAAAAATTGTAGTCTGCCACCTTGGCAAGGTCATGGCCTATTTTGTTTCTGTTTCACAGGCCCTTAAGGATATATACACAATTTAATTTTAATGGAGTAGGGGGAGGAAAAGGCAGTGCCCTGAGTGTAGAATGATGTTGAAAATTATGCTCAGTCTTCAGGTTTGAGGGGAAATGGACTCTCGTATCTAAATTATTTTCAGAGGCACACAAGAAAAAGTTGGGGTATTTCACCAGACAAAAAAGAAAGCCAATTGCCTTTATTTGACAAATAGGTTATGAAATGAGATATGAGAAAAATATTTTTAGAAATTTTAAAGACAAAAAGTGCATCAAAACAAAGACTGAAACTCCGAGATTTCAGCACATATTTATGGGGTACAAACTTTATGTGCAGAGGGTTCACAGTTATATCGACTACAGGCACAGGGAGTACAATAGTCAAAGCTAGAGTTGAAGACTTAGAGAACTGAAACAGTAGTACCTCTAAGGTCAGGGACAAAAAGAATACCCAGCCTGATCTACCACCTAAGCCAGATTTTTCAGGTCCCGCCACTTGAATTCTTATTTGAATTAGACCATCTCTTGCTAATGCAGCTGCCCTTCAGTCTGTAGCTTTAATAACTCTACTGAAACCTAAGCTTGAATTATTTCTTTGCTGTCAAGAAACTTAATTGCATTATGAATTTACCAAGCTTCTAATTACTGAATCTTGTACATTTTCTCTTAGAGCATGACATGCCCTATTAGCCAGTTTCTGTTCCCTTTCTAGTTAATTTAGCCTGATCAAGTTATCCTATGAGAGAATCTAAAGCTACACAGCAACCCTATGAAATGTTGGAGTTCAGAGATCCTTAGGAACGCAGAAGCCAAAACAACATTAGTTTAAGTACAAAGCTCATTTGCAAAGTAGACAGTAATCCTTTCCCTATTCCCTAACAGCATCAGAGGAAGCAGAAGTCAGTTCCACACCAGTTTGGTGTTTTTCACCCTACTGCAAATTCACAGCCGATGGAATACCAGAGAAGTGAAACATTGACTTTTCTCAGCCTCAGCCGTCACAAACAGGTGGTATAAAAAAACCACTAAGAGCACTGTCCTGGGTAGCACACTGCTGCCCCACTGCTATCTGCTTCATATAAAGAGTAATGAAAAAGATGGCAGAAGAATCTCAAATAGTCAAATTAAGCTGGCTGAAACTTTAAAAGAAAAATAAATCAGTGCTTGACAAGCACTTTCTACCAATACACAATGGGTCTTCATCAGAAGCATTGTTGCTATTATTAAATCTTCCTCATTTACTTTTTTCTGAAAGTTTATATTACATTGCACATATCAGAAGTAATACCTTATTCAGCAGCAGTTTTGGGAGCTGTCCAGAGGATGGAACAATGCTGAGACCATTGCTGCAGAGTCCCAGGAGCGATGTACAGATCACACCCACATGGCCTGGGGCAAAGACTGAGCTGTTATTTTCTCCCTCATCCACTGACGCCTTTCAGCCAATCGCAGCTCACAGACAAGTGGTCCATAATCACCTCTTACATACCTCCCCCTGCAAAACATGGCAGCACAGACCACTGTGCTGGACAAGTTCTGGGCAGATAATTACCAATCATCCCCAACTACTCTAACACAAATCTCGTAACAGTAGTTTCTACATTACCACTAAGAGTGATTGGTGCTAATTAAAACTGCCTTGGCCAAAAGAACAAGGTTCTTTCCAACTATTTTTCCTTTATTCCTAGCAAGGTCATGTAAAGAAACCAGGATTTGCACTGCATGAGGAACCTGTCATGACCTACCACTGGCATTTCCTTAACAAAAAGCTGCTGCACAAGTTCATGAAATCCATACGAATGAGTTCCTCTGATCATATCTTAGACATACCAACATGCTACACATCCCACAAAACTTCATCCACTGAATGACCTTGGTGGTCACAGAGAATCACTGAAAATTCATTCTATGTGGGTCACTATTTTCCCATTTATTACTTGGGAAATAACATAGGTAAGAGTAATTTTTACTGGGGGAAACTGTCGGGGCCTGGGCTGTGCTGAACAATATCGAAAGCAGCTGGAGAGTTGTAGTGAGGTCAGAAGTTGAAGGAGCTGCTAATGCGGCAAGCAAGTAGCCTTGAAAGAGAGACAACAGGATGCAGGTGGAAAGCTTTAGCAAGGTTAGAAGTTGAGGGAGCCACTGATATGACAAGTAAGCAGCCTTGAAAGAGGAATAACAGAATGCAGCTGGAGATAGCAGGATGAAAAAAGGGGAAATAACTATAAAAATATTATCCAATTATATTACGCTTAGAGGTGCGTGCACAATGCGTGCAAATTGTTTGTAACCTATCAAAATACTTGTAGAAGCTCGTGTAACGCGTGTACGGAAACTATTAGACTATAAATATACCGACGATCGCGGCAATAAAGCGGAATGAATCAACATCACATTGGTGTCCTGTCGTTCTCGTCTCGCATGAAGCAAGAAGACCCCGGCAGGAAACTACTTATGAATGCAATTTACCTAGAACTATATCCATACTGTGTTGTATTTTGTGGGGTTTGGGACTGGCAGGCAGGTAGGACTGAGGCAAGTGTTGGACGATGTCTAGAAAAAATGTGCCTGGACAGCCCAGACTCCCATCTACAAGATCCTAAAGCAACAGCAGCTTCTTTCACAGGCTGAAGGAATTACATGCCAGTAGTTCTGCACAAAGCGTCCATGATGCCAATGCAGTAAGACAGAAATGCTTGATCACTCCCAAAGAGGCTGCAAACATGTTTTCCAGGGAGATGAAAACTTATCACCTCTGCCCAGCTACGGAATGGCCTCGGGCCACAGCCAGAGCTGGAAACCGCTGTTGCCACCTTGTGGGCCCCTTGTGGCTGCTGAGAGACGTGTGATGCTGCTGGTGTCCGGAAGAACAGAGACTCTAGTCAGCTCAAGACATCATTGACCACTGAGGAGCCCTGCAGCAGAAATCCTTCAGCAAGGGACAGATGTCAGTCAATAAAATCCTGAGAGTGGAAGCACAGACGGCACCTGGCATGGTGCACTTCACTGGGATGCAAAACCATCTTCTAAAGAGCGGAGTGTACAATCTTTTCCCTATAAATAGTAATACTGGTCCATTGGGGAAGAAAGCAAGAATGTTTGAGTAGCATTTTAGGACTGAAAAGCTTTCCTTCAGCATGAACAGAAAGCATTACAATACCTTCCCTGCATTTCTTATAAGTGTGTACAGCAATTTACCCAAGGACTCAACTTGCCTTTCTCACTAAACTGGCTGTCAGTGATGCCTGACACCAAGTTCTTCCCTCAAAAAAGGGAGAATTTTTCCATGCCAAATGTAACCAAAGACCTCACAGAAACTACTGCTTCCATTTTCAGCACGTAAGTCATAAAAAGCATGGAAAGCCAGGAGAGACCACTGTTGCTACAGGAATTTTGCTGTTCAAATGTTCCTTCAAACTGCATTTTCTTCACAGTTCATCCAAGCTATATCTCCAACCAGATCAGAAAGCAAAACACAATCGCCTATGAAACATCATGAAGCTTAGCAAAAAATCAATGGCTTGAGATCAAAATACCTAAAACCCAACTTTAACACAAAACTCCAAATACTCAGAAGCTTTTAAATCCTACTGTTTAATGCACTAGATATAACAACTTATTTTTAAAAAAAAAAAGCATGAACACATTAACAGTAACATCTGTAGTCAGTTGCCAGACCAGTCAGGGCTGGAGCAAAATTCTCAGCTTGCCTTATGGATTAGATGAATACAAGGCTGCAGTGACTTCAGAAAATTCAGTGCATATCTCCTTTCATGAACACAGGAAGAACATACACACACACACACACACACACACACACACACACACACACACACACGCACCCTGGGCTGCCACCTTTAACCCCTTTATAAAAGGAAAAGCAGAATAAATGCACCTGGAGAGTGGGCACCTAGACTGACTCTTTTTAGCGCTTCCACAAGACTTGAGTGGTGTTTTATGGCATTTATCCATTCTACCCAAAACACCTGTTGCACATGTGGGGAAACCATCACACACTGCGGCAGTAAGACTGCGCAAGCAGCAATATTTGCATGACGTAGAGATTTACTGCTGTGATAACACTGGACCCCAAAGTCAGGTCACACACAAGTGGGAAACGCATCAGGAAACAGTTCTTTCAATTTAGAGACTAGAGAGAGAGAACCTGGCTGCAGGTAAATATAAAATCCTAAATAAAGACCTGTGACTGAATGCACGGAAGCAATGCCATGTTTTCTGGTGCAGGTGAAAATTCTCCAAGAGTTTCTCAAAGGAAATCTCCTCCCCCATCAGAACTCTACCTCCATAACTGAGAGCAATGCACTTGTAAGTTTATTTGGAAAACAGAAAGCTCAGCATTGCTCAAAATCAAGGCAATACTTTCAGGCCAGCAAAAGTCATCTTATATCATGTCTGTCCATTCAACTAACTATTTTTGCAGCTTTGAAACACGAAAACTAATAGCAGCTGAAAAACTCTCAACTCAGCATCTGTATGAATAACCTGACAGCTCTTTATGGAGTGGTGGAAGGAGAATGAAGGTTTTCTACCAAAACTGAAATGATGACCCATTTGCAGGGATGCTTTTTTTAAAAAGAATTTCTTTTCAAGGAGAATTGAAGTTATTGGAATATTCATATTATCCACCACCAGCCCTGACTCTCTCAACCCGAGCAAGAAGTGAGGGAGATAGGGACAGTTTGTGAAGCTCAGCAGTTAGTGGGTGAGACACTGGGTACAGTCCTGAGGGACCATTTATTTTGGTAGTGCACGAAGTTTTTCACATGTTGGTGCTCATTCTGGATTGGCTGTTAGCTGGAGTAAGCTCCCCTTGGCTACCTTCCCTCGGAGGAGACTGCAACAAAACCAAAACACATCCTAGTTAGTGATGTGTAAATATTCTGCAGCCTGCTTCCTGAGAGACAAAATGAAGCTTAGATGAAGCACAGCAGGATGGCAGCAGGGGGAGAGCATACCCCTAGGTTCATTAATGATGGTTTTGTGTTAACAACCTCTACAGTTCACAAAAACTTTTCCCAAAAAAGTCATACCAGAACTTTTAAGGCACTCTTATTTACTATGTACAAGGTGGTACTGGCCCCAGAAATTGAATCCTGTCTGGCATTTAGTAATCACAGGGATTAATATAGTATAGAAATTAACACATTCTGTGCAGATGGCCTGTTCTCCTTAAAGGCATCCTTTTCAAACTGCAACCCAGAAGGAATACTCTTAACAATTAATTTTACTTCCTCTGCTGAAAAAATTACTTCAAACAATCTTTGTTGAGAAGGTAAAAGATATGTCTGTCAAGGACTGGACCAAAGGAGTAATTCAAAATTAACCCAACCATATAAACTGAGTTGTACAAGCAGTTTAACGTACTGGCTAGAAACACCCCTTCCTTACATATTTAGTATTTACTACTGTAAGAATTTGTCCAGTCAGGAACACAATAGCTTCATTCCCTTTCAGAATCTTTAGTTCATCAACTTTTACAGTTTTAGTTTAAAAAAAAAAATCTTAACACTGCCTTTAAGTCCCTGTTTAATACACCCATACCTTGACGTGTATCTGGTTGCGCAGGACTGCGGCTCGCAGGATCATTGCTTTGGCACGGCGCTGAAATTCTTTGCCCATTAGTAAAGACTTCTCAAAAGTTGTGCTGCGCTGATCTACATCCCGAGCATACAGAATCTGTAACCAATACAGAGAACTGTACATGGGAGCTGTGCCAGGGTTCCACAGCAGGAAAACAGTTAAGGCATTATGGAGCCCAAGGTCACACACAGCACACCCCTACTGAACACACCAGGCCCAAGAGATGAATGCACCTTCCCAGTGTCTCAGGAATGGAGGGTTTCTAATCTTAGTAAACCTGTTCAGTCTATAATCCTTGGCTGAAATGCACTCACCTTACTGTGCGAGTCTATTCTGGCATTGATCAGTCCCTCCAGGATCAGCTGAGTGAGTTCATCTTCCAGAGCAGCCACTGTGGTGTTAAAAGCAGTGGCCATCTTGCGCATGTCTGCTGACACGTAGGGGCTGAAGTACTAAGAAGAAGAAAATATTCAGTTGCCAAGGGCACTCGCCACCTTCTGAGAAACTAGGGGAAAAGCAATTGCAAAGAGATGGCCTATCTCCCTGTTCATTCACCTCTGGGATGACAGGAACAATTACCTGGATAAGGGCACGATTTCGAATCTGGGTATAAAGTGTCCTGACATGAGGTGCAAGGTACATATCTAGCAGCAGGTTGTCCTGTGCAAAACAATAAACCACATGAGAAGCTGAGAAGCAATCTGGAAAAATATATTATTCCTGCGTTCTGAAACATTTACGTGTATACACTTAAACCTTAATAATATTACACTACAGCACGACAATATGATAAAACAAGAATGAATAAAAGAATTAGGAATATGTTTAAAACATTTATAATTTCTCTCTGCTAATAAACTATTCCCAATTTATATGCACCACGTCAGGAGACTGAAGACATAGAAGAGCTGAACATTTAGTATCTACTTTTGACAATCACTGCTTCTCACAAAAGGCTAAGCAAAGGGAACTTTTAGGCTCTGCTCTGCTCTCCTGCAACTCACCTTCATCTCATCCAGCATCTTCAGGCATGAAGCGTATTTAGATTCATAGAACTTGAAGATGATGTCACGAACCTGTGGCTCCAGCTCCAAAAACAATTTGAAGGAACTATAGATATAGATGGCAGTGATCAGACATTGGAACCCACCACTTAAATATCCCATAATCCCATCACTCCAAGTTGCAAGGTTAAAAACTGTACCATTCAAAGATTCCAAGAATTTACCCTCTAACAGACCAGACAGCCCATTTTCAGCAGGGCTGGGAGCCTGGAACACAGAGAGGTAGAGCACAGCATCAGAGCTGTGATGAAGGAAAACAAAAGACTTTTGACAAACCAAGAAGCAGAAGTGTCTGTCCACACAAAACGAAGTAATGAATGTGAATAGGTCAAAATCAGGATACATCACCAGCAAACCAATGCCATATCTGTGCTTGTACTGCAGTCTGTGCTGGCCAGCTTTTTGTCCCCTTACAAAGCACAGCCTTCATTAAGTACAGCATGTCAATTTCTCAGAGAAACAACCTATTGTGAGTGTGGTAAATCTTAGGGATGTACATTCTTACTCAGCACACTCCCAATTCTCCATCACAGATTTTTAAACCTTGGGATCTCACCCTATGTATCAGCCCATAAAAAAGGGTAACAACCCCTTTTCCACAGCAATTTAAAATTACTGCTTCTGAACATCTAGCTGACAGGAATTCGGTGTCACTGCAATTCAATCTTTGACACACAAATACCCACTTTCTTCCAAAGACTGTAATTCTCTTAACCTTCTATATGTCACAGATTACAGTGCAAGGTGTAGTAATAATTACTAAATTGTTTTAATGATTAACATCAGAACAAGGGGCAACACGAAAGCAAATTATCCTAGCAGCTGCCTTTGACAGAGGGCTGTGTCCCTTGGTTTAATATCCAATATGAACTACTGATGGAGATAGAAAACTGGGCTATGCAGATGCTAGATTTAACCTGGGCGGGAAACTTATACTAAGAAAATTTTAGCTGTGATTAACCACTGTGTTTTAGACAGTGAAACACCACTTAATGCTAAAGCCAAACTAAGGCTCAGTGATTCTTTCTCTACTGTATGAGAAATACTCCTGCCAGAATCCACTCTTAACCAAAGTCCCATGTTCCAAAAGATATCCAGTACATACAAACCACTGAAGGCATCACTCACCTACTGGAGATAACATTTCGTTGCAGTTCCTGACGGTCAAATGTAGCAAGGGCACAGAGCCCACCATACACAGCCACATTGCTGGGAGATAACAGCTACAGAGAGAGAGACAGAGAGCTGGCACTGACTACCAAAATGCCGTAAGGGTTGCATTAAGTCTTCTACCCCAGGCCTTTCTTTCATGCAGTGACAAGATTAGTCCTTATCAAATGCAGTGAAGTACTCAGCTTGCTCCCACCCAGCATGTGGGGTGACAGGGCCAGAGCAATAACACTGCTAACAGAGCAGACACCAGTGTCAAGAGGTTTTGCTTGACTGAGCAACACAGAATTATAGATCTCGCAGGTAACTCTTATGTGATCTAGAGTAGAATATTTAGAGAAGCCAAGAACAGAGACTTTAAAAACAAACAAACAAACAAACAAAAAAAACCCAAAACCAAACAAACAAAAAAAAAACCCCAACCAACCAGCACAGTTCACAGCACCACCAAACTATACAGGAATGCTGCAAGAACAACTACAATATCTGTATTTTACACCCTAATACTTAGAGGAATTACATCCCTTCCAAGACCTGCACACAGCTCCCTCTTGGTCCTCACCTCAGGGAAATCACAGTGATCAAATGATGCCAACAAGAAGCACTTTGCTGCCTGTTTGTACTTCCGGGCAGCTAGTTCGGCCAAGCCTAGGAACCAGAAAAAGTTAGTCCTTTTTTAATGACAGTATACAAATTACGGAAAATCAAAAAATCTGGGGAGTAGGAGAGGCCCCCACATAATTGCTAGTGCCTTCACTACTGAAGAAAAACAAGATCCTCAGATTGTATCAAGCATCCTTTGAACTACGTTGACTCACACAGGTATCCTCTCTGAAGAAACTCAGGGAGAAGAAAGAGATGGCAAAAACCAGCCAGCAGTTCTATCTCACCAGCTTCATTAAATTTTGCATGTCTGGTTTGGAAATACAAAGTCTGCCAAATATGAGAGAAAAAAATAAACCCAAGAGCCCTACGGACAGCTAACAAGTAGAAAGACAGGCAAACCATATAGGAAGCTGAAAGGACTCACTCACCTGCTGCACATTTCAGTTTGGTGAGAATTGCTTGTGTCTGGCTATCTCTTTCTCCTCTTTGCTAAAGCATAAAACAAAGCAGTAGTGAGCAAGCAGTATGAAAGCTATTTTGCTTACAACTGTCCCCAAGATATTTCACCCTGATAATTAACTTGCAAATCTCAATGGCAAGAGGGAAATATGGCAAAACTGAGGACGGGGAAGTGTCTGTTTTGACCATGAGTCAGATTTTGTACACATATTATCATGGGAGAAGTCATAATGGGGGAAAGGAAGAAATCACTTTACAAATTTTGGAAACAGAACACAAAGGGAAAACTCATGCAAGTTAAAGAGCAGGAGCTTACTTCTGCAATTTCTGGTGTAGACTCAGCCTTGCTTACATAGCTCAGAACATGAGACCAATTCTGGAGGTAGACACTGACCTGTAGAGAGCCAGAAACAGTGTGGGGTAGGCATGGATAAACGGCATTCCTTAGATCAGCCGCATCATTGTGGACACAAGAGGCAAGTACGGGGGGGTGACTTCGCAGCAGGTATCACAAAGACACCAGGTACCATTGCCTGCAAATCTTCCTACCTTGATAACATTGAGACACATGTTGATGACATGTTTAGCACTGGTGCAGTAATCACGGGCTCGCGAGTAACACTTGAGAGCATTACTGAGGTCTCCACAGTCCAGGTAATGATCACCTAAGTCATCATGGCCTCTCCTGGAGGATGGGAATTAAAACATCAATGAACTGTATGCTCAGAAAGGGACAACGTCAGTTTATTCTAAACAAGTAACTCAACACACTGACCTAAGGGCACATCCCACGTTAAGTGCATGGAGCAGCAAAATGCTCTTCCTTGCTCCAGCAGAGCCTTCTGCATCTCACCTGATACTCTCCTTGATGGAGTTCCCTTTGTAATTTTTCAGATCTGTATCGAGTTTCTCCAGTTTAAGAAGAGCTTTTTTGCGTGTAGCTTCAACCCAAGCTGTGTCAAGAGGAGGGGGTTCAATTCCACTATCAGGGACAGCATCAGGTGTATTTTGCAGTTCTCTGAAAGGAAAGTATTTGAATGAACCTATTAGGCTTAAAACGTTTCAAAACAGAGGTCTGCTATGTGCCTGGCACTGTTACCCTAACAAACAGTACTGCATACACAAAATAGACCAAAGAGAATATAAGGGTAGTGGGGGAAAAAAGAAACATACTGCTAAAATCTCCAGTGCAAACAGTAACACAAGCATCACCGATGTTTACAAATACTTCACGAAATTATCCTAATGATCTTAGGATGAACATACTGTTGCACACATGGTAAAGACTCCCCATGCAAAACAGACAAGAAATCATCAAATAAGCGTAGCAACAAAAAAAATGCAAAGAAGGGAAGGGTGGATGGATAAGCGAGATATCAAAGGTTATCCTTAACAGCAAACCTAGGGATTTTTTTTGGGGGGGCGGGGAAGAAAAAAACAAACTGAAACAAGGCAAAGAGTTAAACCAGGTTTTAACTTATGAAAACAAAAGCATCTAGAACATGTCTCCATAATCTACCTAGGGAAAAACAAGTATGTTCATTACTATTTGAGGCAGTTGCAAGGACTAAACTCACCTCAATATCTCAATATCTACCTACAGCTTTTTAAAGCACAAAGATTTCAGAATGAGATTCTGTGCTTTATCTTTTAAAAAAGCATGAACACACATTTCACTGCTATTAAATTCTAAGGGCAAAGACAATTTGCATAAGGTACATGCTGGTATTACATGCAAAGTCCTCCACTGTGGCACATCCGTCTTAACTCTGTCAGGAAAGCTCTCCAGGTTACCATGACCTCTTAGTACCTTGTGGCCTCAGACAGCTTTCTGTGGATTTCTTCATACACATCAACATTGAAAGTTCTCTGGACAAATGACAGAGCCATCTTGAGAGCTTCCACCCGCAGCTGTGGGCAGTGATCAGCAATGAACTGCAGCCGCTCGATCCGCATCAGCCCACTATAGCTGGACGCATACTGCTCCAAATCCTGCCAAGAAAACCTGGCTTCAGAAGGTGAAAATGGACACACTAAATCAGGCTACTACACTGTGACCTGGACAGGTTTTCCTGCAGACCTGAGCTCCTCAGGGAGGGCAACATGACTCAAATAAAAAATCAGTAAGATTAGTCCATGTCTGCTTTCTTCAAACATTAGTAATTTCCTCAGAAATATGCTGCACATTACAATTTACCTTTTTTAAATTTCAGTTGTGATGCTTTTTGTTAAGACTAATCAGCTTTAAGATTTTTCAGAAGGAATTTTTTCAAAATTCTTAAAGGAAGAGACCACACGCAAGAAATGTACCCACAGCCCTCAGCAGCACATACCAGCGTGGGGTTCTCCACCACATAGTTGATATCAGGTGAATTTTGCTGATCTTCTTGTGGATCAACATCAATCTGCATGGGCTCCACTGCACCCTAAGATAGCAAAACAAGGTCAAAAGCAGCTTATTACATTTGAGCAGGAAATAACTATGTGATTCAATCCATTAAGGACTTGCTTAAATACATGTTAAATTTTAAAACTGAAAACGCACTCCTCAGTCTTTTGATATGCTTAGGATTTTTCTCTAGCAACACCACCAGCCAGCATGGTCTAACGCAAGCAGTGGCATGGCTTAACATTCACACACAGCAGCATATTTGGGTTGGTAAATTATCAAGCAAAAAAGTGAAGGGGTCAATAAATCTGATTCTACAAAGTATCTGAGGTATGCATTCCATTTCTCTTCCTTGAGCAAGAGCAGGTGTTAACACTCAGCTCAAGAAGTTCCAAAAGGCAAAACATACCAAAAAACTCACCACAACCTTTCAAAATTGCTTTAATGCTTAGAAGTAATATCTGGGGGGATGGGGGGAACAAAAAAGGCAAAAACTGTACACTTCTTAGAAGTATTAAAAACCATAAAGAACAGAATGCAGAATGACAATTTCAGAGTTTCCAACACGGCAAGGAACAATTTGCAGCACTACAGAGATCTGCCATTACTTGAACTATCCTACTGTAGTTTTCAAGTCAAATTGCTTAGATAGAGCCTCTTTTGCAGAAGCAACAAAATTTTATTCTCCCAGTATATCCTGCACTGCTTTGAGCCCTAAGGACTCACACCAATGCAGTGACTTCAGCACAGCTGCATCATTACAGCCCCTGCATATATTCCAGGTAAGACTAGCTTGCTATCCCATTCCACAAACTAAACTGGTCTGCTAGCACAAAATTCTTTCTCTCCTCCTAGTCAAAGTGTGCTGAACAATCCTCCTAGGAATTACCCATTTAAAGTGACGAAAACTTAGCTGGATGTCTTCTTATAGAATGCTGATTTTGTGCACATATTATATAAGCAACACTTGATTCGGTGTAAATTGCAAAAGTGGATCTCACAAAAGAAATGCCAACCACCTTGGCCCCACACACATCAGATTACTTCCATACTTTTACTGATTTTACTGTCTGTTAAGAAATCAAAGATTGAGGGGTTTGTTTTTTTTTTTTTTTTACTGGGTTGATGGTTTGTTTGGTTGGGGTTTTTTGTGAGAAGGAACAGGGTGGATCCAGATTTCCTATCTCTAAAAATTACACTCACCCAAGTCTGGGGGTCTTACTCTTTTCACAAACTGGTACATACCAAATACATATCTCAACACTGAAATCTCCCAAAATCTGAAGCAAAAGCAAGTGAAGCATAAAAACGTTTGTTTCCTAGTTTAATAACCTTTCCATGAAGGAATGGGAGGGAGGGCACAGAGGAAATTTTGGTTGTCTAGATCACCACTCAGGCAAACTATGCAAAAAACCAGGCAATTTGCCATATGCTGAGACCATTACTTTTTCCACTTTTATCTACCTTCCATCTTTTTGTATATCACAAACACTAAGTGCCAAGGTTAGTTTGTTTAGGCTGTGCTTGCCTACCATAGTAAAAACTCAGTTACAGACTCCTGAGAAAACAGCATTACAAAGGTAACTGCAATTCCAGCTGGTGGGACAAAACAACTTGTGTCTTGCTACGCTGGGAGGCTGCACTCTGCATTTCTCACTTAACTCCCAGATAAGGAAAACACAAGTAGTCTGGAATTCCCAGTAGGACAAGCAAACGCAAACATTTTCAAGCTCTTTATTTTGGAAGGAAGATGCAAGGTTGACTTAAAAACTAGTCACAATGCAAATAATATAACAACCATTCGCCAAGATTTCCTGAGCCCCAACGGGTACTCAGTTGAGGGTACCTCACCAGGCCTCACACAAGCAGATAAATTGGTGCCTGAACTGAAGTCTTCTGCTGTACTCGGGAGGAAGAGGTGCGACCTGTTGCTGGAGGGGGTACAGTACACATCTGTCACTAATCAAGGACCTGAGTTGGATGCTGAACTGTCCCTCATCCTCTCCTCACTTCCCAAAGCCCCGTGCCCTGACACAGAACTGCTACTGCTAAAACTTGCAAAGGATAGCTTTCGCAGGTACCTAGTGTCACCGACCCACTCGGCGCTCCAGAGGCTCTCCCCTGCACTGCAGACTCTCAGTTCCTCCTCATCGGCCATCTCGCCGTACCTTTCGCGACTACCCCAGCCCTGCCTACGGCACGTACAACGCAGGAATCAAACACGGGGCCACC